>JAXCGZ010003878.1:85000-146645 GCA_037179515.1 Halocaridina rubra
GTGATGGTAAGTGTAATTCCCTCAGCCTCTCATCATAACTGAGATTGCGTATTTCTGGCACCAGTTTCGTGGCATGTCTTTGAACTTTTTCAAGCTTAGCTATGTGCTTTTTCAAGTGCGGATTCCAAAAGGGGGCTGTATATTCGAGTTTTGGCCTCACATAGGTTACATAAATATTTCTGAACATTTCCTTGTCCATGTGCCTGAAGGCTACCCTTACATTTGATAAGAATGCATATGCTGCCCTTACTATGCCATTTATATGTATTTCTGGAGACAAATCTGCCAGTATGTTTACTCCTAGATCTCTCTCATTTTCTGTCTCTTGAAGTTGTACTCCAGCCACCGAGTAGTCAAGCTTGGGCCTTCTTGCACTTGTACCCATTCTCAGTACCTTACATTTTGAAGTATTGAATTTCATTAGCCACTTTTCTGACCACTCATGCAGATTATTTAGATCCTCCTGAAGTTCTCTAGCATTGTGCTCGTTTTTTACTTTCTTCACAATCTTTGCATCATCTGCAAACATATTCATGAATGAATTTACAGACTCTGGTAGGTCATTTACATATACAAGGAACAAAAGTGGCCCTAAAACTGAACCCTGTGGAACTCCACTACTAACTCTTCTCCATTCAGACACTGAGTGTCTTACTCTAACCCTCTGTTCCCTTCCTTCTAAGTAAGTTTTTATCCATTCCAAAACATTTCCACCTATTCTAGCCATTGATTGCAGCTTCCTAATAAGTCTCCCATGTGGATAGATAGATACGTTTATTGACCACCTCTTTTGAAAAGTACAGTATAATCTTTACAAAAGGAATATTTGGTCCAAATTACAATGAATAAATACAATAGATTTTGTACAATCATCAAATAAGTAGATGAATTTTAAATTAATATACATTGTACTAATAACTGAATGATATACGTACGTACTGTATAACTCACAGTATTGCATCATACGAAATAGTCTTCGATAGCGTACAATGTATTGGGTCGCAGCTATGTGAGCTAGCATATATATTTATATTTCCAGTAGTTTCATGATTTTATTGATAAAAAAAACGTATTTATTAGCCTAAGAATAATAAAAGAGTAAAAAATAGTAAAAAACATAAATACTAACAGTATTGCAACATGTAAAATACGATACCGCTATCAGCGTTTTGGACAGACTCGTTCAGTCTAACTCACGTTTTGCTTGTGTTCGATAGCGTACAATGTATTGGGGTCGAAGCTACGTGAGCTAGCATATATATTTATATTTCCAGTAGTTTCATGATTTTATTGATAAAAAAAAACCTATTTCTTAGCCTAAGAATAATATAACAGTAAAAAATAGTAAAAAACATAAATACTAACAGTATTGCAACATGTAAAATACTATACCGCTATCAGCGTTTCGGACAAAGGCTTCCACCATCTTCCATTGTCTTGCCTCGCTGGTGTGCGCCATTCATGTTGTGCTTATTATTATTAATATGTTTTGCTTGTGATTTTTTTACTCGTATATTTTAACCTTTGCAATACCTCCCAAGCATCCTTCATCTTCTAAGGCTTCTTGTAGTGAGCCTAAGCGGCAAAGGAAAATGTTAACCATTGTAGATAAAGTGAAACTCTTAGATATGTTGAAAGAAGGATAAAGGTTTGTGGATGTCGGCCGCTATTTTACGTAAACGTAAAAATTATTGTAAAATACTGTACCTATGTATGTCAAGTCATCATCACCTCATTCATGGTAAGTTTTCCTATCACTTTCATAAAAAAATTACGTTGCTTGCTGTTATTTATAATGTAAAGGGTGTTTTTTTAACAGTACAGGGAGTGTTTATACAGTGTAAACGTAAAAATACATTGAAATATCTATGTACATATAGGCTGATCCTACTCCATGGATTTCCGGGTTCGCGCCGGGTCCCGGAACCGAACTACCGTGATAAGTGAGGCTACACTGTATATATATATATATATATATATATATATATATATATATATATATATATATATATATATATATATATATATATATATATATATATATATGTATATATATATTATATATATATATATATATATTATATATATATATATATATATATATATATATATATATATATATATATATATATATATATATATATATATATATATATATATATATATATATATATATATATATATATATATATATATATATATATATATATATATATATATATATATATATATATATATATATATATATATATATATATATATATATATATATATATATATATATATATATATATTGTAAGAGAAGGTAACCCTGAAACATTTATATTATAGTTGAGCATCAGAGAGGAATTTTGAGCTATGAAGACAGTTTGTTTCAGATATCAACTGTCTTCATAGCTCAAAATTCCTCTCTGATCCTCAACTATAATATAACTGTTTCAGAGTTACCTTCTTTTACAAGCTATTGTTTCCAAAACTTGGAGGAGCACCAAGGCCAAGCAAGAATAAAGCAATCTTTGACAAAAACAGTCGCCTGGAAAAGGATATTTGAACCTTTCTGGAAGTGGAACTTCTTGGTTCTCGTCTTTTTTCACGTGATTTATCTCCGAAAGGATTTCTTTAATAACCAGACGATGAAGGATGCCCTTCGAAAGATCGTTTACTTCTCTTACTACTACGGCCATGAGGACTTCATGTACCTCCATATGAGTGGAATCTCTCAATGCAAGTCTTCAAAGTTGATATCTGAAACAAACTGTCTTCATAGCTCAAAATTCCTCTCTGATGCTCAACTATAATATAAATGTTTCAGAGTTACCTTCTCTTACAAGATATTTTTTCCAAAACTTGGAAATGGGAGTGGAATCTCTCAATGCAAGTCTTCAAAGTTGATATATGAAAAAAACTGTCTTCATAGCTCAAAATTCCTCTCAGATGCTCAACTATAATATATATATAATATATTAATAATATATATATATATATATATATATATATATATATATATATATATAATATATATATATATATATATATATATATATATATATATATATATAATATATATATATATATATATATATATATATATATATATACAGTGATCCCTCGTTTATCGCAGGGGTTCGGTTCCTGGACCGGCTGCGATAGGTGAATTTCCGCGAAGTAGAATCACCCTATATACATAGGTATTTTACATTTATTTTTGCCTTTACTGTATAAACCCTCCCAGCGCTGTTTAAAAACCACCCTTTACTTTATTAAATACAGCTTGCAAGCGTAAATTTATATGAAAGTGATAGGTAAATTTACCGTGAATGAGGTGATGATGACGTGACATACTTTTATACATAGCTATTTTACATTTATATTTACCTTTACTGTATAAACCCTCCCAGCACTGTTAAAAAACCACCCTTTACTTTATAAATAACAGCATGCAAGCGTAAATTTATATGAACGTGATAGGTAAACTTACTGTGAATGAGGTGATGATGACGTGTATAGACTCCAGAGGAAATTATTCCACAGCCAATGACAGCTTTACGGCTGCTTTTTGCGAGAGAAGAACATGGTACTGGGGAGTTGCTGTCGCTGTTTCTTCTTTTGTTGGAAGATGGTCTTGTAAGGAATCATGGCATCGTCGAGAAGATTGCAGAAGGTCACCGAACGAACCATATTATCGTCATGTTCTTGCGAGAGTTGTTGGACTGCTTTCACATGTTCATACATGGCTGCCAGACGTTCGAGTGTAAGGGCAGGGTCTTCGATTTCTTCGTGCATTTCCTCTGGTTGTTCTTCTTCCTCTTCTTCACTCGCTGTTTTGTCACTTCCCCGACTCTTCATCGGTCAATGGCTGCTAGTGGCAGTCGATCAGTTCATTCACGTCTTCTTGAGTCATATCTTTAAAGCCTTGTCGTCCTAGCAATGCAGCCAACTTCACAGCTTTCGCAACTGCCGAGTTATGGACTTCGTCAGGAGCAAATCCCTTGTAGTCGTAGATGACTTCGGGCCACAAGTTCTTCCACCTGGCATTGATTGTGGTCGGCTTCACCTCATTGATTGCATTCTGAATATTTTGAAGGCATATAGCAATCATGTAGTTACGCCAGTAAGTCTTCATTGAGAATTCTTTGTCCGAATCCATGGATTCAACCAGGTTCGCCATGGCATTTTGTGTGTGGAGGGCCTTGAATGCACGAATAACTCCTTGATCCATAGGCTAAATCAGTGATGTCGTATTCAGTGGCAGGAACTCAACTTGAACATCGTCATATTTGAGATTGGTTGCGTGGCCACCTGCATTATCCATCAAAAGAAGGACTTTAAATTCAAGGCCCTTTTCTGCAAGATAAATTTTGGCCTGAAGGATACATCCTTGGTGAAACCAGTCCAATGTGAGGCTTTTCATGATCCAGGCCTTAGGGTTATGCATCCAATACACTGGCAGCAGATTCTTATTCTTAGGGTTCTTAGACGTGTAGATAATCCCGCGCTTTAACATGAAGCCCGCAGCATTCCCACACATGATGAAGGTAACGTGGTCTTTGTGCGCATTAAATAACGGGGCTTTAGCTTCTTCCTTGAAGAGAAAAGTGCGAGACGGTATTCTCTTCCAAAATAACCCAGTCTCATCCATCTTGAACACTTGTTCAGGAGCATATTCTCCTTCAGGGATAATTTCTTAAAATCGTTGTTCACATAATCTTCAGCTGCAGCTGTATCTGCAGAGGCAGCTTTGCCATAAACCGAAACGCTCTTTAGGCCATAGCATTTTTGAAATTTGGTAAACCATCCCTTGTATGCCACGAACGATTGTTTTCTCGGTGGAGAATCGCTGGAGGGTGCTTGTATGTGGATCGTCTATATCTTCTTCTCTCTCCTCCTCTCCATGGTTGCCACTGTTGTCGTCGGGTTAGTTTGCAGCGAATGTATTGTACAGCTTCTTCGCCTTTGTTTGTATGATATTGCTGTATACTAATGTTCTTCTTTCTGCAATCAGCAATCCACAGCGCCAAAGCAGATTCCATCCTCACTATTATCTTATTGCGGGGTGTTACAACCCTCTTCTCTGTTTTACTAAATGAAATAGTCGCTGTTTTCCGGATATTTGCCTTGTCCTTTTTGATGTAGCGAACAGTACATTTTCTGAGGCCAAAATGGCGGCCGACATCCGCAAACTTTCTTCCTTCTTTCAGCATATCTAACAGTTTTACCGTATCTGTTATGGTTAACATCTTCCTTTGCCACTTAGGCTCACTACCAGAAACCTTAGAAGATGAAGGACGCTTTGGAGGCATTGCAGAGGTTGAAATACGTGAGTAAAAAAAATCATAAGCTCAACGTATTAAGAAGCACAACGCGAAAGGCGCACATGTGAGTTAGACTGAATGGGTGAGGCAAGACAATGGAAGATAGTGGGAGAACCAAGCTTCAGTCAAAAAGCCAATCAGACCCCATGATTCAATTATGTGATTCGTCGTCTCCCACCCTTTCATTCAATAGCATCCCATGAACTATCTCACGTGGGTGCGAGCCTTTACGTTTTTCAAGACGCCAATACAGTGTACACTATCGGACAGTATTTCACATGGTGCAATACTGTGAGTTATATGTTTAAATTTATGTTTTTACTATCTTTTACTGTTTTATTATTCTTAGGCTAGGAAACACTTTTTTTTATCAATAAAATAATGAAAATACTGGAAATTTTAATATGTAATAGCTCACGTAGGTGCGACCCTTTTTGTTATCTGAAACGCTGATACCGGTATCGTATTTTACATGGTGCAATGCTGTGAGTTACATGTTTAAATTTATGTTTTTTACTATTTTTTACTATTTTATTATTCTTAGGCTAAGAAATAAATTTTTTTATCAATAAAATAATGAAAATACTGGAAATTTTATTATATGCTAGCTCAATTTTATGTATTTTTTACTATTTCTTACTGTTTAATTATTCTTAGGCTGGGAAATAAATTTTTTTTATCAATAAAATATTGAAAAATAAAATTTTCAATAACAATGAAAATACTGAAAATTTTATTTTTTTATTTTAATATTCTCGCATATACGCAGAAAAAAAAAGCTCGCCAAAAAGGACCACGATGCACTGAATTTGCGATAGGTGAACCGTGATATAGCGAGGGATTACTGTATATATGATTCTGGGGATCGGATTAATTGTAATTACATGCATTTCAATGGGAAAAATTGTTTCGAGTTAAGATCAATTTGACTCACGAAAGGGGTCAAGGAACAGATTAAACTCATGACCAGAGGTACCACTGTATATATATATATATATATATATATATATATATATATATATATATATATATATATATATATATATATTTATACAGTGTTCCTTCAATTATCGCGATGGTTCTGCTCCGGGACCCGGCGCGAGACAGGAAAATCGCGGAGTAGGATCAGCCTATATGTACATCGATATTTTAATTTATTTTTACGTTTACACTGTATAAACCCTCCCTGTACTGTTAAAAAACCACCCTATGCTTCATAAATAACAGCATGCAACGTAAATTTATATGAAAGTGATAGACAAAATTACAGTGAATGAAGTGGTAATTACATGACATACTCATGTACATAGGTATTTTACAAGTATTTTTACATTTACGTACTGTATAAACCCTCCCTGCACTGTTAAAAAAACACCCTTTACTTTATAAATAACAGCATGCAAAGTAAATTTTTATGAAAGTGATAGATAAAATTACGGTTAATGAAGTGGAAATTACATGACATACTCATGTACATAGGTATTTTACACTTATTTTTACGTTTACGTACTGTATAAACCCTCCCAGCACTGTTAAAAAAACACCCTTTAGATGATAAATAACAGCATGCAATGTAAATTTATATGTACGTGATAGGTAAACTTACCGTGAATGAGGTGATGATGATGTTTCTTGACCCCGGAGGAAATTATTTCGCAGCCAATAAAAGCTTTACGGCTGCTTTTTGGGGGAGAAGGACATGGTAATGGGGAGTTGCTGTCGCTGTTTCTTCTTTTGTTGGAAGATGGTATGGTAAGGAATCATGGCATTGTCGAGAATATTACAGAAGGTCACCGAACGAACCATATTATCGTCATATTCCTGCGAGAGTTGTTGGGCTGGTTTCACATGGCTGCCAGATGCTCGAGTGTAAGGCCAGGTTCTTCAATTTCTTCGTGCGTTCCCTGAAGTTCTTCCTCTTCTTCGCTCGCTGATTTCGTCATTTCTTCCAAGTCTTCATCACTCAAAGGCTGCGAGTGGCAGTCAATCAGTTCATTCACATGTTTGTGAGTCATATCTTTAAAGCCTTCTCCTCCTAGCAATGTTACGACCCTCTTCGCTGATTCATCAAAAGAATTGCTCGCTGTTTTCCTGATCTTTGCCTCGTCCTTTTTGATGTAGCGAACAGTAGATTCATTTAGGCCAAAATAGCGGCCGACATCCATGAACCCTTTTCCTTCTTTCAACATATCTAAGAGTTTCACCTTATCTACTATGGTTAACATCCTCCTTTGCCACTTAGGCTGACTACCAGAAGCCTTAGAAGATGAAGGACGTTTGGGAGGCATTGCAAAGGTTAAAGTACGCGTGAAAACACAATCACAAGCAAAACGTATTAATAAGCACAACGTGAACGGCGCACACGTGAGTCAGATTGAATGAGTGAGGCGAGACATTGGAAAATGGTGGGAAAAGCAAACTGCAATGAAAAAGCCAATCAGACCCCATGGTACAGAACATACAGAAAAACAATTCTGTGATTCGTCGTCTCCCGACCTTTCAGCCAATAGCATTCCATGAACTATCTCACGTAGGTGAGAGCCTTTTCGTTTTCCGAAACGCTGATAGCGGTATCGTATTTTACATGGTGCAATACTGTTGGTATTTATGTTTTTTATTATTTTTTGCTGTTTTATTATTCTTAGGCTAGGAAATATTTGTTTTATCAATAAAATAATGAAAATTTTAATATTCACTAGGTCACGTAGGTGAGAGCCTTTGCGTTTTCCGAAACGCTGATACCGGTCTCGTATTTTACGTGGTGCAGTACTGTTGGTATTTATGTTTTTTACTGTTTTTTACTGTTTTATTATTCTTAGGCTAAGAAATACGTTTTTTTATCAATAAAGTCATGAAACTACTGGAAATTTTAATATACAGTATATGCTAGCTCTCTTAGGTGCGACCCCAATACATTGTATGCTATCGGACACTATTTGACATGATGCAATACCCTGTACTGTGAGTTATATATCTAAATTTATGTTTTTTACTATTTTTTACAGTTTTATTATTCGTAGGCTGGGAAATAAATGTTTTTTTATCAATTAAATAATGAAAATTTTTTTTCAATAAAAAAATGAAAATACTGAATATTTTAATTTTTTTAAATATTTTAATATTTCTGCATATACCCAAAAAATAAAATAATAATTTGCCAAAAAATAACCGTGGTACTGTGAAAACACGAGCCAAGAAACGCTATCCAGCGAAGGATCACTGTATATATATATATATATATATATATATATATATATATATATATATATATATATATATATATATATATATATATATATATATATATATATACACACAGTGATCCCCCGCTGTATCGCGTTTCTTGGTTCGCGTTTTCACTGTATCGCGGTTTATTTTGGGGCAAAAATAATTGTAAAATACCTATGTACATGAGTATGTCGTGTAATTACCACTTCATTCACCGTAAATTTATCTATCACTTTCATATAAATTTACGTTGCATGCTATTATTTATGAAGTAAAGGGAGGTTTAACAGTACAGGGAGGGTTTATACAGTGTAAACGTAAAAATAAATTAAAATACACCTTGTTCCTTTTATACGCGATTTTTTTATATGCGAAATTGCAATAACGCCCCCCAAAAATAATAGTAAAAAATTCGGAATTCGCGAATAATGCCCCCCTCCAAAAAAAAAAAAATATTTATATATATTATATATATATATATTTTTTTTTAAAGATTATTGTGACAACAGGATGGACCAAAAAATGATAATATAAAACAGCCTTTATCAGGCTGTAAAGAAAAACAGATGGAGAGTGTAATGACCTGTCAGATGTGAAGGGATTATAAAAGATGTGTAATGTGATTACCTAATTGTGTATACGGGAAAGAGCCCAAAGCTCGTATCTTCCCGTCTCCTCATCGGTTCCATTTTATACTTAGCTCTCTGCTGGGTTTTAATATACCTCTGCATTACTCTCATGATGTCTATTCCAAAAATTCTCCTTAGATCTTATTATTATTATTATTATTATTATTATTATTATTATTATTATTATTATTATTATTATTATTATTATTTATTAACAATAATTTTCCTTTGATGATGATTGTGGAGATTATTATTATTATTATTATTATTATTATTATTATATTATTATTATTATTATTATTATTATTATTAATATTACGAATTTGTAATTAAATCATTATATTTACAATAAATAATGTAGTTTTGGTTGAATGAACAAAAGTTAATTAAAGATCTCTCTCTCTCTCTCTCTCTCTCTCTCTCTCTCTCTCTCTCTCTCTCTCTCTCTCTCTCTCTCTCTCTCTCTCTCTCTCTCTCTCTCTCTCTCTCTCTCTCTCTCTCTCTCTCTCTCTCTCTCTCTCTCCAACATTCTGTTCTACCCAAGCCCCCACACTCTCTTTGTCCCAGCCAACTAGGGAGGGGCACTGTACACAGTTATTAAAGTAAATAAACAAACAAATGTACAAACAATGATGGGCCCTTCATAATAATAATAATAATAATAATAATAATAATGATGATGATGATGACAATAATCTCCACAATCATCATCAACGGAAAATTATTGTTGCCAATAATAATAATAATAATAATAATAATAATAATAATAATAATTAGATCTAAGGAGAATTATTGGAATAGACATCATGAAAGTAATGCAGAGGTATATTAAAACCCAGCAGAGAGCTGGATATTCATTACACATCTTTTATAATCCTTTCACATCTGACATGTCATTACACTCTCCATCTCTGTTTCTCTTTACAGCCTGATAAAGGCTGTTTTTTTTATCATTTTTTGGCCCATCCTGGTGTCATAATAATTAAAAAAAAAAAAAAAAAAAAAATCCACGATACAGTGAATCCGCGATAGGTGAACCGCGATAGAGCGAGGGATTACTATATATATATATATATATATATATATATATATATATATATATATATATATATATATATATATATATATATATATATATATATATATGAATCATTTTTTTTTTTTACCCTGACCGGGACTCGAACCTAGGACTTATGATTACTAAGTCAAGGCGCTACCACTACACCACAGAAGGTTAAAAGGAATCCAACCTTATAGCTTATATCTGCTATACTTAGGAATGAACGCGTTCTAACTGAATGCCACTATGTTCATATTACAGATTCCCCAACCTCATTCGTGGCTTCATTTTAGCATTTAATTCAAATCCCAATCTCATTCGGGCCATGAAATTATCAAATAAACACATTACATATGTGAAAACATGAATAATTTTTTACCCTGACCGGGACTCGAACCTAGGACTTATGATTACTAAGTCAAGTCGCTACCACTACACCACAGAAGGTTAAAAGGAATCCAACCTTATAGCTTATATCTGCTATACTTAGGAATGAACGCATTCTAACTGAATGCCACTATGTTCATATTACAGATTCCCCAACCTCACTCGTGGCTTCATTTTAGCATTTAATTCAAATCCCAATCTCATTCGGACCATGAAATTATCAAATAAGCACATTACATATGTGAAAACATGAATCATTTTTTACCCCGACCGAGACTCGCACCTAGGACTTATGATTACTAAGTCAAGGCGCTACCACTACACCACAGAAGGTTAAAAGGAATCCAACCTTATAGCTTATATCTGCTATACTTAGGAATGAACGCATTCTAACTGAATGCCACTATGTTCATATTACAGATTCCCCAACCTCACTCGTGGCTTCATTTTAGCATTTAATTCAAATCCCAATCTCATTCGGGCCATGAAATTATCAAATAAGCACATTACATATGTGAAAACATGAATCAATTTTTACCCCGACCGGGACTCGAACCTAGGACTTATGATTACTAAGTCAAGGCGCTACCAGTAGGTTCGAGTCCCGTTCGGGGTAAAAAACGATTCATGTTTTCACATATGTAATGTGCATATTTGATAATTTCATGGCCCGAATGAGATTGGGATTTGAATTAAATGCTAAAATGAAGCCACGAGTGAGGTTGGGGAATCTGTAATATGAACATAGTGGCATTCAGTTAGAATGCGTTCATTCCTAAGTATAGCAGATATAAGCTATAAGGTTGGATTCCTTTTAACCTTCTGTGGTGTAGTAGTAGCGCCTTGACTTAGTAATCATAAGTCCTAGGTTCGAGTCCCGGTCGGGGTAAAAAATGATTCATGTTTTCACATATGTAATGTGCTTATTTGATAATTTCATGGCCCGAATGAGATTGGGATTTGAATTAAATGCTAAAATGAAGCCACGAGTGAGGTTGGGGAATCTGTAATATGAACATAGTGGCATTCAGTTAGAATGCGTTCATTCCTAATTATAGCAGATATAAGCTATAAGGTTAGATTCCTTTTAACCTTCTTTGGTGTAGTGGTAGCTCCTTGACTTAGTAATCATAAGTCCTAGGTTCGAGTCCCGTTCGGGGTAAAAAATTATTCATGTTTTCACATATGTAATGTGCTTATTTTATATATATATATATATATATATATATATATATATATATATATATATATATATATATATATATATATATATATATATATATATATATATATATATATATATATATATATATATATATATATATACACAGTGTTCCCCCGATTATTCGCGTTTCTTGGTTCGCATTCTCACTGTATCGTATTTTTTGGGCGATAAATTATTATTTTATTTCATGGGTATGTGCAAAAATATTAAAATATTGAAAAAATAAAAATTTTCAGTATTTTAATTTTTTTATTGAAAATGTAAATTTACGTTGCTTGCTGGTATTTATAATGTAAAGGGTGTTATTTTAGCAGTGCAGGGAGGGTTTATACAGTACGTAAACGTAAAAATAATTGTAAAATACCTATGTACATGAGTATGTCATGTAATTACCACTTCATTCAACGTAATTTTATCTATCACTTTCATATAAATTTACGTTGCATGCTGTTATTTATGAAGTAAAGGGTGGTTTGTTAACAGTACAGGGAGGGTTTATACAGTGTAAACGTAAAAATAATTGTAAAATACCTATGTACATGAGTATGTCATGTAATTATCACTTCATTCACCGTAATTTTATCAACCACTTTCATGTAAATTTACGTTGCTTGCTGTTATTTATAATGTAAAGGGTGTTTTTTTAACAATGCAGGGAGGGTTTATACAGTACGTAAATGTAAAAATAATTGTAAAATACCTATGTACATGAGTATGTCATGTAATTACCACTTCATTCACCGTAATTTTATCTATCACTTTCATATAAATTTACGTTGCATGCTGTTATTTATGATGTAAAGGGTGTTTTTTTAACAGTGCAGGGAGGGGTTATACAGTATGTAAACGTAAAAATAATTGTAAAATACCTATGTACATGAGTATGTCAAGTAATTACCACCTCATTCACCGTAATTTTATCTATCACTTTCATGGAAATTTATGTTGCTTGCTGTTATTTATAATGTAAGAGGTGTTTTTCTAACAGTGCAGGAAGGTTTTATACAGTACGTAAACATAAAAATAATTATTTCTTTGTCTCTATATCTTGACTTAAATGTACAAAATATTGGTAAATTTTATGGATTTTGTAAAGATTAATGACCTGCTGTAAGTTTAATTATGGTATTCTTACCTTATTGTTTTCATTGTAATTTATCCGAGATATTTTGAGATAATCACCTTTACGGGCTTGGATTTTTGGCAAATATCTGAATGTACAAGGTCTTTCAATGCTAGTCATCTTATAAGGAGTAAGATTGCGAGATCGAACTTCATGGAATACATAGAAACTGTAGTTACAGGTGGAAAGTCTATGTCTCTTTGCTAGAACAGACTAAACAATCTTCATGGAGTATTTCTCAGTGTTAATGCGCTTGGGTTTTCTGGACGAGATAGTGAAACGTGGATATCAAACACCGTAGAGTGTTGATATATATATATATATATATATATATATATATATATATATATATATATATATATATATATATATATATATATATATATATATATATATATATATATATATATATATATATATATATATATATATATATATATATGTATATATATGTATATATATATGTATATATATATGTATATATATATGTATATATATATGTATATATATATATATATATATATATATATATAATATATATATATATATATATATATATATATATATATATATATATATATATATATATATATATATATATATATATATATATATATATATATATATATATATATATATATATATATATATATATATATATATATATATATATATATATATATATATATATATATATATATATATATATATATATATATATATATATATATATATATATATATATATACTGTACTGTATATTCAGTGCAGGGAGGGTTTATACAGTACGTAAGCGTAAAAATAATTGTAAAATACCTATGTACATGAGTATGTCATGTAATTACCATTTCATTCACCATAATTTTATCTATCACATTCATGTAAATTTACGTTGCATGCTGTTATTTAGAATGTAAAGGGTGTTTTTTTAACTGTGCAGGGAGGGTTTATACAGTACGTAAACGTAAAAATAATTGTAAAATACCTATGTACATGAGTATGTCATGTAATTACCACTTCATTCACCGTAATTTTATCTATCACTTTCTTATAAATTTACGGTGCATGCTGTTATTTATGAAGTAAAGGGTGGTATGTTAACAGTACAGGGAGGGTTTATACATTGTAAACTTAAAAATAAATTAAAATATCTATGTACTTATAGGCTGATCCTACTCCGCGGTTTTCCTGGTCCGCTCCGGGTCCCGGAACCGAACTACCGCGATAAGGGGGGGAACACATATATATATATATATATATATATATATATATATATATATATATATATATATATATATATATATATATATATATATATATATATATATATATATATATATCAAATAAGCACATTACATATGTGAAAACATGAATCATTTTTTACCCCGACCGGGACTCGAACCTAGGACTTATGATTACTAAGTCAAGGCGCTACCACTACACCACAGAAGGTTAAAAGGAACCCAACCTTATAGCTTATATCTGCTATACTTAGGAATGAACGCATTCTAACTGAATGCCACTATGTTCATATTACAGATTCCCCAACCTCACTCGTGGTTCATTTTAGCATTTAATTCAATTCCCAATCTCATTCGGGCCATGAAATTATCAAATAAGTACATTACATATGTGAAAACATGAATCATTTTTTACCCCGACCGGGACTCGAACCTAGGACTTATGATTACTAAGTCAAGGCGCTACCACTACACCACAGAAGGTTAAAAGGAACCCAACCTTATAGCTTATATCTGCTATACTTAGGAATGAACGCATTCTAACTGAATGCCACTATGTTCATATTACAGATTCCCCAACCTCACTCGTGGTTCATTTTAGCATTTAATTCAATTCCCAATCTCATTCGGGCCATGAAATTATCAAATAAGCACATTACATATGTGAAAACATGTATCATTTTTTACCCCGACCGAGACTCGAACCTAGGACTTATGATTACTAAGTCAAGGCGCTACCACTACACCACAGAAGGTTAAAAGGAACCCAACCTTATAGCTTATATCTGCTATACTTAGGAATGAACGCATTCTAACTGAATGCCACTATGTTCATATTACAGATTCCCCAACCTCACTCGTGGTTCATTTTAGCATTTAATTCAATTCCCAATCTCATTCGGGCCATGAAATTATCAAATAAGCACATTACATATGTGAAAACATGAATAATTTTTTACCCCGACCGGGACTCGAACCTAGGACTTATGAGTACTAAGTCAAGGCGCTACCACTACACCACAGAAGGTTAAAAGGAATCCAACCTTATAGCTTATATCTGCTATACTTAGGAATGAACGCATTCTAACTGAATGCCACTATGTTCATATTACAGATTCCCCAACCTCACTCGTGGCTTCATTTTAGCATTTAATTCAAATCCCAATCTCATTCGGGCAATGAAATGATCAAATAAGCACATTACATATGTGGAAACATGAATCATTTATTACCCCGACCGGGACTCGAACCTAGGACTTATGATTACTAAGTCAAGGCGCTACCACTAGGTTCGAGTCCCGGTCGGGGTAAAAAGAGATTCATGTTTTCACATCTGTAATGTGCATATTTGATAATTTTATGGCCCGAATGAGATTGGGATTTGAATTAAATGCTAAAATGAAGCCACGAGTGAGGTTGGGGAATCTGTAATATGAACATAGTGGCATTCAGTTAAAATGCGTTCATTCCTAAGTATAGCAGATATAAGCTATAAGGTTGGATTCCTTTTAACCTTCTGTGGTGTAGTGGTAGCGCCTTGACTTAGTAATCATAAGTCCTAGGTTCGAGTCCCGGTCGGGGTAAAAAATGATTCATGTTTTCACATATGTAATGTGCTTATTTGATAATTTCATGGCCCGAATGAGATTGGGATTTGAATTAAATGCTAAAATGAAGCCACGAGTGAGGTTGGGGAATCTGTAATATGAACATAGTGGCATTCAGTTAGAATGCGTTCATTCCTAAGTATAGCAGATATAAGCTATAAGGTTGGATTCCTTTTAACCTTCTGTGGTGTAGTGGTAGCGCCTTGACTTAGTAATCATAAGTCCTAGGTTCGAGTCCCGGTCGGGGTAAAAAATGATTCATGTTTTCACATATGTAATGTGCTTATTTAATATATATATATATATATATATATATATATATATATATATATATATATATATATATATATATATATATATATATATATATATATATATATATATATATATATATATATATATATATATATATATATATATATATATATATATATATATATATATATATACACACACAGTGTTCCCCCGATTATTCGCGTTTCTTGGTTCGCATTCTCACTGTATCGCATTTTTGGGGGGATAAATTATTATTTTATTTCATGGGTATGTGCAAAAATATTAAAATATTGAAAAAATAAAAATTTTCAGTATTTAAATTTTTTTATTGAAAATGTAAATTTACGTTGCTTGCTGTTATTTATAATGTAAAGTGTGTTTTTTTAGCAGTGCAGGGAGGGTTTATACAGTACGTAAACGTAAAAATAATTGTAAAATACCTATGTACATGAGTATGTCATGTAATTACCACTTCATTCAACGTAATTTTATCTATCACTTTCATATAAATTTACGTTGCATGCTGTTATTTATGAAGTAAAGGGTGGTTTGTTAACAGTACAGGGAGGGTTTATACAGTGTAAACGTAAAAATAATTGTAAATTACCTATGTACATGAGTATGTCATGTAATTATCACTTCATGCACCGTAATTTTATCAACCACTTTCATGTAAATTTACGTTGCTTGCTGTTATTTATAATGTAAAGGGTGTTTTTTTAACAATGCAGGGAGGGTTTATACAGTACGTAAATGTAAAAATAATTGTAAAATACCTATGTACATGAGTATGTCATGTAATTACCACTTCATTCACCGTAATTTTATCTATCACTTTCATATAAATTTACGTTGCATGCTGTTATTTATGAAGAAAAGGGTGGTTTGTTATCAGTACAGGGAGGGTTTATACAGTGTAAACGTAAAAATAATTGTAAAATACCTATGTACATGAGTATGTCATGTAATTACCGCTTCATTCACCGTAATTTTATCTACCACTTTCATATAAATTTACGTTGCTTGCTGTTATTTATGATGTAAAGGGTGTTTTTTTTAACAGTGCAGGGAGGGGTTATACAGTATGTAAACGTAAATATAATTGTAAAATACCTATGTACATGAGTATGTCAAGTAATTACCACTTCATTCACCGTAATTTTATCTATCACTTTCATGGAAATTTACGTTGCTTGCTGTTATTTATAATGTAAAAGGTGTTTTTCTAACAGTGCAGGGGGGTTTTATACAGTACGTAAACATAAAAATAATTATTTCTTTGTCTCTATATCTTGACTTAAATGTACAAAATATTGGTAAATTTTATGGATTTTGTAAAGATTAATAACCTGCTGTAAGTTTAATTATGGTATTCTTACCTTATTGTTTTCATTGTAATTTATCCGAGATATTTTGAGATAATCAACTTTACGGGCTAGGATTTTTGGCAAATATCTGAATGTACAAGGTCTTTCAATGCTAGTCATCTTATAAGGAGTAAGATTGCGAGATCGAACTTCATGGAATACATAGAAACTGTAGTTACAGGTGGAAAGTCTATGTCTCTTTGCTAGAACAGACTAAACAATCTTCATGGGGTATTTCTCAGTGTTAATGCGCTTGGGTTTTCTGGACGAGATAGTGAAACGTGGATATCAAACACCGTAGAGTGTTGAGATATATATATATATATATATATATATATATATATATATATATATATATATATATATATATATATATATATATATATATATATATATATATATATATATATATATATATATATATATATATATATATATATATATATATATATATATATATATATATATATATATATATATATATATATATATATATATATATATATATATATATATATATATATATATATATATATATATATATATATATATATATATATATATATATATATATATATATATATATATATATATATATATATATATATATATATATATATATACTGTAATGTATATTCAGTGCAGGGAGGGTTTATACAGTACGTAAGCGTAAAAATAATTGTAAAATACATATGTACATGAGTATGTCATGTAATTACCACTTCATTCACCGTAATTTTATCTATCACATTCATGTAAATTTACGTTGCATGCTGTTATTTAGAATGTAAAGGGTGTTTTTTTAACTATGCAGGGAGGGTTTATACAGTACGTAAACGTAAAAATAATTGTAAAATACCTATGTACATGAGTATGTCATGTAATTACCACTTCATTCAACGTAATTTTATCTATCACTTTCATATAAATTTACGTTGCATGCTGTTATTTATGAAGTAAAGGGTGGTATGTTAACAGTACAGGGAGGGTTTATACAGTGTAAACTTAAAAATAAATTAAAATATCTATGTACTTATAGGCTGATCCTACTCCGTGGTTTTCCTGGTCCGCTCCGGGTCCTGGAACCGAACTACCGCGATAAGGGGGGGAACACTATATATATATATATATATATATATATATATATATATATATATATATATATATATATATATATATATATATATATATATATATATATATATATATATATATATATATATATATCAAATAAGCACATTACATATGTGAAAACATGAATCATTTTTTACCCCGACCGGGACTCGAACCTAGGACTTATGATTACTAAGTCTAGGCGCTACCACTACACCACAGAAGGTTAAAAGGAACCCAACCTTATAGCTTATATCTGCTATACTTAGGAATGAACGCATTCTAACTGAATGCCACTACAGTATGTTCATATTACAGATTCCCCAACCTCACTCTTGGTTCATTTTAGCATTTAATTCAATTCCCAATCTCATTCGGGCCATGAAATTATCAAATAAGCACATTACATATGTGAAAACATGAATTATTTTTTACCCCGACCGGGACTCGAACCTAGGACTTATGATTACTAAGTCAAGGCGCTACCACTACACCACAGAAGGTTAAAAGGAATCCAACCTTATAGCTTATATCTGCTATACTTAGGAATGAACGCATTCTAACTGAATGCCACTATGTTCATATTACAGATTCCCCAACCTCACTCGTGGTTCATTTTAGCATTTAATTCAATTCCCAATCTCATTCGGGCCATGAAATTATCAAATAAGCACATTACATATGTGAAAACATGTATCATTTTTTTACCCCGACCGGGACTCGAACCTAGGACTTATGATTACTAAGTCAAGGCGCTACCACTACACCACAGAAGGTTAAAAGGAACCCAACCTTATAGCTTATATCTGCTATACTTAGGAATGAACGCATTCTAACTGAATGCCACTATGTTCATATTACAGATTCCCCAACCTCACTCGTGGTTCATTTTAGCATTTAATTCAATTCCCAATCTCATTCGGGCCATGAAATTATCAAATAAGCACATTACATATGTGAAAACATGAATCATTTTTTACCCCGACCGGGGTAATTGAATTAAATGCTAAAATGAACCACGAGTGAGGTTGGGGAATCTGTAATATGAACATAGTGGCATTCAGTTAGAATGCGTTCATTCCTAAGTATAGCAGATATAAGCTATAAGGTTGGGTTCCTTTTAACCTTCTGTGGTGTAGTGGTAGCGCCTTGACTTAATAATCATAAGTCCTAGGTTCGAGTCCTGGTCGGGGTAAAAAATGATTCATGTTTTCACATATGTAATGTGCTTATTTGATAATTTCATGGCCCGAATGAGATTGGGAATTGAATTAAATGCTAAAATGAACCACGAGTGAGGTTGGGGAATCTGTAATATGAACATAGTGGCATTCAGTTAGAATGCGTTCATTCCTAAGTATAGCAGATATAAGCTATAAGGTTGGGTTCCTTTTAACCTTCTGTGGTGTAGTGGTAGCACCTTGACTTAGTAATCATAAGTCCTAGGTTCGAGTCCCGGTCGGGGTAAAAAATGATTCATGTTTTCACATATGTAATGTGCTTATTTGATAATTTCATGGCCCGAATGAGATTGGGAATTGAATTAAATGCTAAAATGAACCACGAGTGAGGTTGGGGAATCTGTAATATGAACATAGTGGCATTCAGTTAGAATGCGTTCATTCCTAAGTATAGCAGATATAAGCTATAAGGTTGGGTTCCTTTTAACCTTCTGTGGTGTAGTGGTAGCGCCTTGACTTATGTAATCATAAGTCCTAGGTTCGAGTCCCGGTCGGGGTAAAAAATGATTCATGTTTTCACATATGTAATGTGCTTATTTGATAATTTCATGGCCCGAATGAGATTGGGAATTCAATTAAATGCTAAAATGAACCACGAGTGAGGTTGGGGAATCTGTAATATGAACATAGTGGCATTCAGTTAGAATGCGTTCATTCCTAAGTATAGCAGATATAAGCTATAAGGTTGGGTTCCTTTTAACCTTCTGTGGTGTAGTGGTAGCGCCTTGACTTAGAAATCATAAGTCCTTGGTTCGAGTCCCGGTCGGGGTAATAAAATGATTCATGTTTTCACATATGTAATGTGCTTATTTGATAATTTCATGGCCCGAATGAGATTGGGAATTGAATTAAATGCTAAAATGAACCACGAGTGAGGTTGGGGAATCTGTAATATGAACACAGTGGCATTCAGTTAGAATGCGTTCATTCCTAAGTATAGCAGATATAAGCTATAAGGTTGGGTTCCTTTTAACCTTCTGTGGTGTAGTGGTAGCTCCTTGACTTAGTAATCATAAGTCCTAGGTTCGAGTCCCGGTCGGGGTAAAAAATGATTCATGTTTTCACATATGTAATGTGCTTATTTGATAATTTCATGGCCCGAATGAGATTGGGAATTGAATTAAATGCTAAAATGAACCACGAGTGAGGTTGGGGAATCTGTAATATGAACATAGTGGCATTCAGTTAGAATGCGTTCATTCCTAAGTATAGCAGATATAAGCTATAAGGTTGGGTTCCTTTTAACCTTCTGTGGTGTAGTGGTAGCGCCTTGACTTAGTAATCATAAGTCCTAGGTTCGAGTCCCGGTCGGGGTAAAAAATTGATTCATGTTTTCACATATGTAATGTGCTTATTTGATAATTTCATGGCCCGAATGAGATTGGGAATTGAATTAAATGCTAAAATGAACCACGAGTGAGGTTGGGGAATCTGTAATATGAACATAGTGGCATTCAGTTAGAATGCGTTCATTCCTAAGTATAGCAGATATAAGCTATAAGGTTGGGTTCCTTTTAACCTTCTGTGGTGTAGTGGTAGCGCCTTGACTTAGTAATCATAAGTCCTAGGTTCGAGTCCCTGTCGGGGTAAAAAATGATTCATGTTTTCACATATGTAATGTGCTTATTTGATAATTTCATGGCCCGAATGAGATTGGGAATTGAATTAAATGCTAAAATGAACCACGAGTGAGGTTGGGGAATCTGTAATATGAACATAGTGGCATTCAGTTAGAATGCGTTCATTCCTAAGTATAGCAGATATAAGCTATAATGTTGGGTTCCTTTTAACCTTCTGTGGTGTAGTGGTAGCACCTTGACTTAGTAATCATAAGTCCTAGGTTCGAGTCCCGGTCGGGGTAAAAAATAATTCATGTTTTCACATATGTAATGTGCTTATTTGATAATTTCATGGCCCGAATGAGATTGGGAATTGAATTAAATGCTAAAATGAACCACGAGTGAGGTTGGGGAATCTGTAATATGAACATACTGTAGTGGCATTCAGTTAGAATGCGTTCATTCCTAAGTATAGCAGATATAAGCTATAAGGTTGGGTTCCTTTTAACCTTCTGTGGTGTAGTGGTAGCGCCTTGACTTAGTAATCATAAGTCCTAGGTTCGAGTCCCGGTCGGGGTAAAAAGTGATTCATATATATATATATATATATATATATATATATATATATATATATATATATATATATATATATATATATATATATATATATATATATATATATATATGTATATATGTATATATATATATATATATATATATATATATATATATATATATATATATATATATATATATATATATATATATATATATATATATATATATATATATATATATATATATATATATATATATATATATTTACACTCAGTTCGCTTTTTACACCTGTTTGAAATTCGCAAAATTGGAATAACGCCCTAAAAAATAGTAGTATAGAAATGCAAAATATACGAATCTTGAAGTAAAACTTCTTGTTGGCCCGTTATGAGCGTGGTAAGAGTACAGCAGCTATAAAACTGTCGATGCAACACAGTGAATGTACGTTTTGCACTATCCATGGTAATGCGACAAGATTAAAGAAAAGTCCCAAAGCTGGTGTTAGTTTAACTTTGCGTATGACTTCATATTCTCGATCGGATATTATGGAGAGAATGGAGAAAGTGCTATGTATATGTTGGTGAGCATTAAGAACAAACAGCAAATAAACTTGCCATATAATATGGTTAACGAAAAAGCGTGCGAGGGCGCATCAGCTGATACGGAGGCGGCAAAACATTTGCAGATAGAGGGTCGTTCTCCCGCATCTTCCTCCTCTTTTACCGCTTAAGTTACGTGCTCACCACCACCATGCACGTCCCTGTGTATGCGTGTTGCCCACTCATAATAGAGTATGTTAATTTGCTTGCTGTACAGTAAATCTGAATATCTTTTCATTAAAAATAGCTACAGGTCTTTCTTCTTTGTTTTGTACTTGTAAAATATGTTTTACTTGTCTTATATCTTTGGCATAGTGTGACTATGTACAGTTGTGAAACATATCTATGCCCATTATCATTGTTTCTTATGGAAAATGACTCGTTACATTACGCAATTTTTACATTACACGTCACTTCTGAGAACCTATCTTCGCATTATTCCAAGAATTGGGTATATATATATATATATATATATATATATATATATATATATATATATATATATATATATATATATATATATATATATATATATATATATATATATACATATACAGTCTTCACCCCCTTATCGCGGTAGTTCGGTTCCGGGACCCGGCGCGAACCAGGAAAACCGCGGAGTAGGATCAGCCTATATGTACATAGATATTTTAATTTATTTTTACGTTTACACTGTATAAACCCTCCCTGTACTATTAACAAACCACCCTTTACTTCATAAATAACAGCATGCTACTGGAAATATAAATATATATGCTAGCTCACGTAGCTATCGGACACCACATATATCGCAAGATGCAATACTGTGAGTTATACTGTATGTACGTATATCTAAATTTATGTTTTTTACTATTTTTTACTGTTTTATTATTCTTAGGCTGGGAAATACTTGTTTTATCAATAAAATAATGAAAATTTTAATATTCACTAGGTCATGTAGGTGAGAGCCTTTGCGTTTTCCGAAACACTGATACTGGTATCGTATTTTACATGGTGCAATACTGTTTACTATTTTTTACTGTTTTATTATTCGTAGGCTAAGAAATACGTTTTTTTTATCAATAAAATCATGAAACTACTGGAAATATAAATATATATGCTAGCTCACGTAGCTGCGACCCCAATACATTGTACGCTATCGAACACTATTTCGCATGATGCAATACTGTGAGTTATACTGTACGTACGTATATCATTCAGTTATTAGTACAATGTATATTCATTTAAAATTCATTTACTTATTTGATGATTGTACAAAATCTATTGTATTTATTCATTGTAATTTGGACCAATATTCCTTTTGTAAAGATTATACTTATCAAAAGAGGTGGTCAATAAACGTATCTATCTATCTAAATTTATGTTTTTTACTATTTTTTACTGTTTCATTATTCCTAGGCCGGGAAATAAATTTTTTTTTTCAATTAGATAATGAAATATGTTTTTTCAATAAAAAAAATGAAAATACTGAGAATTTTTTTTTTTAATATTTTAATATTTTTGCATATACCCATAAAATAAAATAATTATTTATCCAAAATAAACCGCG
Source organism: Halocaridina rubra (assembly GCA_037179515.1). Classification (NCBI taxonomy): domain Eukaryota; kingdom Metazoa; phylum Arthropoda; class Malacostraca; order Decapoda; family Atyidae; genus Halocaridina; species Halocaridina rubra. The sequence continues at coordinate 109,074 of JAXCGZ010003878.1, forward strand.
ATACAGTGAGAACGCGAACCAAGAAACGCGAATAACTGGGGGAACACTGTATATATATATATATATATATATATATATATATATATATATATATATATATATATATATATATATATATATATATATATATATATATATATATATATATATATACACCTTGTTCCTTTTATACGCGATTTTCTTTTATGCGAAATTGCAATAACGCCCCCCAAAAATAATAGTAAAAAATTCGGAATTCGCGAATAACGCCCCCCCCCCATTTTTTTTTTTTTTTTTTTTTTTTTTTTTTTTTTTTTTTGACAACAGGATGGACCAAAAAATGATAAAATAAAACAGCCTTTATCAGGCTGTAAAGAGAAACAGATGGAGAGTGTAATGACCTGTCAGATGTGAAGGGATTATAAAAGATGTGTAATAAATATCCAGCTCTCTGCTGGGTTTTAATATACCTCTGCATTACTCTCATGATGTCTATTCCAAAAATTCTCTTTAGATCTTATTATTATTATTATTATTATTATTATTATTATTATTATTATTATTATTATTATTATTAATATTATTATTATTATTATTATTATTATTTTTAACAATAATTTTCCTTTGATGATGAGTGTGGAGAATATTATTATTATTATTATAATTATTATTATTATTATTATTATTATTATTATTATTATTATTATTATTTTTATTATTATTATTATTATTATTATTAATATTACGAATTTGTAATTAAACCATTATTTTTACAATAAATAATGTAATTTTGGTTGAATGAACAAGAGTTAATTAAAGATCTCTCTCTCTCTCTCTCTCGTTTCATTTCACTTACATTATATAGAATATATTTATATTAAAAGGAGAATAGTCTTACAAACAACGCATACATCAGTTACTTTACAAGCTGATGAGTCGTTTAGGGCAGCAAATGATAAATATAATAATGCACTTTTAAGAAAAACGTTAATGAGTTAAAAGACCGTTAAATTAATTTCCTTTCCACGAATCCATTGTAATGTCTCTCTTAAACAGGAATTAGGTAGAAATTTTTCATCTTTTTATGTAAATACAATTATTGCTTTAGTCTTAATCACGTTCATGACAGTGCTCATTTTAAAGGTAATAAACCTAAGTTTTAATTCGTTTTTTGTAAAGAAATATGAGAGAGAGAGAGAGAGAGAGAGAGAGAGAGAGAGAGAGAGAGTAATTGGATACATTTTATTAACAAATTTGTCATTCAGAAACCAGATACAAATTTGAAAATGGAAGGAGGATGCAAAACACGTGTTCTGAAAATATTAAGAACATAAGAATAGGGGACACTGCAACATGCTTACTGGCACACACGAGGCAGTTCTATTTTTGAATGATATTTTCAGCATGTCTAACCTATTCTATTCTACTCTACTTATTTATTCTATTTTTCTTTTTATGATTTTTCTAATAAACACTAATCTATTCATACTCACCCTACCTCTGTCATATGTCTATCTGATCTACATTTGAAGGTGTCTAAGGTATTGGCAGTTATTATCCTACTAGGAATACTCTACGGTATTACCAAGCCAATTTTCACCAATTTCCCTTCTGAACCTAAATTTATCAAGATTAAATCCATTACCCATTAGGAGTTCTGGTTTGATCATGAATTTTTTAAACTTTATTAATACCACCCTTGTTAATCCCTTTAAGCCATTTATACACCTCAGTCATATCCCCCCTAACTCTGTGCCTCTCTAGAGAATGTAGATTAAGTTTTTTTAATCTGTCATATTGTAGATTTAGGCATTGCATAATTAATTTTTTTTTTCTTTTTTAGTCTTGCTTTGGTTATTTATAATTCTTATTTTATCTTTATATACATTTGCAGATAGAGGTTCGTTCTCCTGCATCCTCCTCCTCTTCTACCACATAAGTTACTTGCTCACTGCCACCATGCATGTCCCAGTGTTCTGTATAACTATTGCCCACTGCATAATAGAGTAAAGTATAGTAATGTATGTTAATTTCTAGCTGTAAAGTGAATATGAATATCTTTTGTATACTCTTAAAAGTAGATACAGGGCTTTCTGCTTTGCTATGTAGTAATAAAATATTTTTTTTACTTATATCTTTTGCATGGTGTGTCTATGTAAGGTTTGGAACGTATCTATGCCCTTTATCATTGTTTCCTATGGAAAATAACTCGTTTTTTCACGCGATTTTCCATTTACACGACACTTCTGAGAACCTATCTAGGCGTTATTTTGAGAACAAGGTGTATATATATATATATATATATATATATATATATATATATATATATATATATATATATATATATATATATATATATATATATATATATATATATATATATATATATATATATATATATATATATATATATATATATATATATATATATATATATATATATATATATATATATATATATATATATATATATATATATACAGTGGTACCTCTGGTCACGAGCTTAATATGTTCCTTAACCCCTTTCGTGAGTCGAAATGTTCTTATCTCAGAACAAAGTTTCCCATTGAAATGGTAGTGGTGGTGGCGGCAGCATCGGCAGTGGTGGCGGCAGCAGCGGCAGTGGTGGTGGCAGCGGCGGTGGTGGTGGTGGCGGCAGTGGCGGCGGCAGCGCAAGAAAACGATTCAGAGAAATTGTCTTCTTCTTTGTTGATAAATTTTTCTGAAATGAGGCATCATGTTGTCATTTAAAATGTTCACTGCTCAGTTGCTCACAGTTTTGTAAGGGTGATGAGGCTCAATGAAAGCCTGCACATCACCCCACTTACTAAAATTTCTTTAAACTTTTCACTTGAAATCTTTACCCTCTCATCCCCCTCCTCCACTGATTGCTGCTCTTGGATTGTCTTCACCTGGTCATGTAGCAATTCAATCAATTCTTCAGTGGTGAGCTCTTCTTTGTAGTCCTTCACATCCTCCTCGATGGCCTCCAAGCCCAAGCTTTTGCCTGTGACCACAATCTCGTTCACTGTGTTAACAGCTGTCTCCTTGAAACCCTCGAAGTCTCTATGAGCCACACAACCTGGCCAGTTTCCTCCAGGCGGACTGCAATGTGCGGTAAGAGACCTCCTTCCATGCCTTGTCAATGAGGCATATGCAGTGGAAGATATTAAAGTAGTCCTGAATTTACGCAGGGTCAAATCCGTGTCGTTGGTGACCTGGAAACACCTGGAAAAAAGACCCTTCGTATACAGTTTCTTAAAATTTGAAATGACTTGCTAGTCCATGAGCTGGAGGAGAGGAGTGGTATTTCGAGGCAGAAATTTGACTTTTATTGAGTCATATTCGATAGCAAGTGATCCAAACCTGGAGGATGTGCAGGAGCATTGTCCATTATCAGAAGACACTTAAGGGGCAAACCTTTTTCCTCAAGATATTGCTTCACAGCTGGTGCAAAAAATTTAGTCAACCATTCTATGAATAGGATACGTGTTGGCCAAAACCTTGCTATTCGACCTTCACATTACTGAAAGTCTAGCCTTCAACACATTATTGCGCTTGAAATTACACGGATTTTCAGAGTGGTAGACTAAAAAAGGCCTAATCTTGAAATCCCCACTTGCATTAGCTCACAATAAAAGTGTAAGGCTGTCCTCCATTGGTTTGTAGCCAGGCAGTGCCTTCTCCTCTTGGGATATGTAGGTCCTTCTATGCATTTTTTTCCTAAACAGTCCTGTTTCATCATAGTTAAAAACTTTCTGCAAGATGTAACCTTCACTCTCGATAAATGCAACTATTTCAATCACATATGCATCCGCTGCCTTTTGGTCCTAACCAGCCGCCTCTCCATGCTTAATAACACTATGAATTTTAGTTCGTAGACGAAATTATTCAAACCAACCTCTACATGCTTTAAATTTGTCAATTTTAGCATCACTATCACTCAGTATGTTTGCTACTAAATCATGATGTAACTGTAGAGCCTTCGCTCATATTATAGCCTCACTAACACTATCTCCAGCAAGCTCTTTTCATTTATCCAAACTAACAATAATTTTTCTACCTCTTCTATGATCTGAGACCTATTCTTCATTAAAACAGTAACTCCTTTAGCCACGTCAGTTGCCTTTAAGACCTCTTTATTCTTTGAAATAGTACAGATGCTAGATTTCGCCATGTCAGACTTTGTTGTGAGATCAGAAACACGAACACCGTTCTCATGTTTAGCTATTATTTCTTATTTTGTTTCCACTGTAATGCGTTTAGGCTTTTTAGTGCCACTATCACTGACACTTTTCGCTGTCTTAGGAGCCATAATGGGGGCTAGCTTAAAGTAAAAAGCAAAAAAAATCTGGAAATTTGCAACAAGTGAACTTCACAGTACGGGTATCAATGCAGAACTAAGAGCAAACACACGGTTGCCCGGGTGAACGTGGTCGATGGGTAGATGTGCATGTGTGTGCGTGTTTGTACCTTGAGGATTATTTGTGGATCGATGCAAAATTTGTTCGAAATTGTGTTCATAGGTCGATTTGTTCATTGTTGGAGACGTTTGTAGGTGGAAGTTCCACTGTATATATATACAGGGGTCCTCAGTTTACGCTGCCCTCGAGTTACAATGGTTTGTTTTTATGATGCAGCTCCCTTAATTAATAAATAATTATTTCGACATACGTGGTTTGTGTGATAAATACAAACTTCGCGCACTGAACAGTTTGTGAGCATGGTGGATGAATACATGTCTAGTAGCACTATTGTGTATGTATATATCAAGTAACTGGCTTTATTTATTGGTTTGTTTATATATTTGATTATTTGAAGGAATTAAATTAAATTTATATACAAAATTACCAAACACATAGTTGTAAATACAATCTTCATGCGGAACAGTTTGTTGAGCATGGTTAATGAATACATTGTCACTCAGCATTGTTGTATACATATATATCAAGTTAATGGTTTTATTTATTTATTTGCTTATGTATTTAGTTATTTAAAGTAATTATATTTAATTTACAGGTATACCTCACCCAACATCGTTAATTGGTTCCAGGAGAGACGACTTAAGTCGAAAAACGACTTAAATCGAATTAGCTTGTCTCTAGGCTAGCCTAGATATACAGATTTACTGTAGTAGTATAGTTGGGTGGGATATGCCTTTTGCAATGGCTCCCAAGTCTTGGTTTTGCTTTGCTAAATTGTTTGTGCAGTTTTTATTATATGATTTCTTTTTCTACAAATTATTTTTATATTTTTTTTTCTCTCTTTGACGTCTTTTTCACTACAATATCTAAATAACAATATATTAGCAATTATTTCAATTTTCTTCTCTATATATGGTTGTGCTAAAAGACTATATTGTGCTTATTTTGCATATGCTTCACAAAATAATACAAAATGTTCTGGGCTCTCTCCACATTTTTCACACGTTGGGCAGGTAGTATCTTTATTTTTAAATTTATGTACAGTAAGCAAATTAATGAACTCGATTATGCCGTTGGCAACAGGCTTAGCATGGTAGCCAGTGTTGCCAGATAAAGTGGATGTTTTTATTTTCAAATGTATGGTACATTTTAAGATATATATTAAATACAATATGATAGTACTGTAATTTAAATAAAAATGTACTTCATCTTTAAGATACTCGAAATAACTTACCAGCTTACATGTATGTTTTTTATATTTATCATTTCTCTCATTTATATATTCTGGCAACACTGATGGTGGCAGTGAGGATGAGGCTGCATACGTTTGGTCACTCTTCCGTATCAGCTAATGCACCCTCACACGGTATTTCCTTAACAATATTATATTAAAAATAATTTTTGCTATTTGTTCTTAATACTGTTATTAAATTTTCTTCATAATATCCGATTGCACTAAGCGGTAGAAGAGGAGTAGGATGTGGGAGAACGAACCAGTGCTGCCAGGTCAAGCTGTCAAATATTCCCTACATTCGCTTGCAAAATTTCCCTATTTGGCTCAAAATATCCCCGTTATAGATACATATACAAGGCTATATGCATTTCAATTTCTTCATCTCAGTTACCACACAGAGTAAAAATATAAAGAATTAGAATAATAATAGCTAGTTCTCCAGAATTTCCCTAGATTTTCCCTCTTTCTTTTTTTGGATTTTCCCTAGATTTTAGTGAATTTTCAAGTTTCTTCCTTGTATCCCTGTACCCACTTGAATTTCCCTAAAACAAGGAAATTTCCCTGTACCTGGCAGCCTATGAACGAACCTCTATCGGCAAACGTTTTGCTACTTCCGTATCAGCTGATGCACCCTCACACGCTATGTCCCTGACAATATTATATTAAAAATAACTTTGTTGTTTGTTCTTAATGCCTTTTTTCTATTAGGTGCCATGGGGGGCAAAATATAAGGTCACAAATGAATGAGAATGAGAGTAGCCGATAAACAGACATACAGTATACCATGCATAAACTAATCAATTCAAAACAATAGCGGTTTCGTGGGAATGAAGAACTGTCACCCAGTTCACTCTTGTTTGTCATATTGTCCTCGTGCTCATCCGCTCTATGGTTCATTTCGCTCAGTATTTACCTGTTTTATGCCATGCATGTGTATTAGTGATTCTTTTGATAGCAGTGCTTTGAAGAAAAGGAAAGCCATCACCATGGAAGTTAAAGTAAAAATAGTAAAATGCAAGAAAAAGGGAGAAACTGCTACCAATATTGGCTGCTCACTCAGATTAAGCCGTTCAAATGTGGTGGCAGTTATTAAGAATAAAGATTGCCTTCTTGTACATTTGAAAGGTTCTGCTCCTATGAAGCCCACTCTGATAATTGAACTGGAGAGGTTATTAGTGCATTGGCTGGATGACCAGCATCGATGGGGTATCTCAGTAAGCCGTCTGTTGATTTAGGAAAAAAGCAAAAAGATTGCATAATGCCATGAAAATGGAAAAGGGGGAAGGGAGTGAATTTGAAGAGTTTGTGGCCAGTAGGGGTTGGTTTATGAGTTTAAATGTTTGTGCTACTTGCATAACCATAAGGTTCAAGTTGAAGCTGCTAGTGGTGATGAGAAAGCAGCAAAAGATATTGTAGTATGTTAGCCGGCATAATTAGGTAGGGAGGGTTACTGTGCTGAACATGTGTTCAATGTGGATGAGGCTGGCTTGTTCTGGAAGCGTGTGCCTAGTCGTACGCACATCACCAAGGAGCAGAAGACAGCACTAGGCCATAAAGTCAGCAAGGAGAGACTGACTTTGCTTTTGGGGGCTAATGCTGCTGGACACTTAAAGCTGAAGCCCTTGTTGGTTTACTTGGGCATTTGGAAGGGTCATCTGCCTGGAAGTCGAACAAGAAGGCTTGGGTAACCCTTCAGATAAGGTCTGGTTCAGAAACCATTTTATGCCAGAATTGGAGAGGTAGTACTGTGCTTCCAAGGATGTACCCTTTAAGGTGTTGCTAGTGCTGGCTGATGCCCCTGGCCACCCTGTCCATTTGGATGACTCTCATCCTAATATTAAGGTGGCTTACCTTCCACCTAATACCATTACCCTGTTACAGCCAGTGGATCAAAGGATCATTACCTCTTTTAAATCCCACTACCTCCGAAGGACAATTGCTATGTCTCAGGTAGTTAAGTAGACGAACTTGAATGGGATATGGAAGAAAGTCTGTCCCCAGTTTGTGTATGACTTCCATGGCTTTGAGGAGATAGTTGAAGCTATCACCAAGATCGTTGTTGCCCAGAGTAAGAAGCTCAAGTTGGAGGTAGGGGCTGATAATGTAACAAAGCTGCTGACATCTCATGGAGAGGAGTTATCTGCTGAGGACCTCATTCAGCTGGAGAAGCAGTTGATTGATAAATAGGAAGAAATACCAAGCCCAGAGCCCAAGAGATTTATATGCAAGGGCATGGAAGAAGGTTTTGCCCTAATAGAGAAAAAGTTTACAAAGTTTGAGGCTAAGGACCCCAACACTGCCGTGTACACTAAAGTCACCATAGGGTTCATGGATTCTATGGTGTTACAAGGAAATTTGGGTGGAAAGAAGATGGCATCCTTCCAGAGTCGCCTTAACCAGTTCTTTGTTATGGTAGAGCCCCCAGAAACAGATCCTGTATACTCTACCTTAACTGCCTATGCAGACTTACCTGCCCCAGTATCTCGAGCATCTGCTGCAGGTTCTCTTGCTTCTCCATACTCACCTGCCCCAGTCTCTTCAACACATGCCTCTCTAACTTCCTCCTCCCTATAAGCCTGTCTCTCCCTCCCTTGCAACACCCCTTCCAGTGTGCTGGCCAATCACAGGAGTAAAGATAAACAGTACTGTATAGTGTACTTATACTGTTTTTGTCTTAGATTATGAACTCTACTACTGTGTTAGCATAGGTGGGTGTCCTAAGCTTGTATGCAGGTGTGCTCCGACTTACGCTGAAAATTGGGTGACATCACGTTTCAGGAATGGAACTTTGACATAACTCTAGGACCTCCTTAGGGGGTCCTCAGTTTACGTCAGGGTTCCGTTTTTGAAACATGACATAACCCAATTTTGAAAGTAAGTTGAAACACATCTAAAAATGAACCTAGGTCCATCACATATATATATATATATATATATATATATATATATATATATATATATATATATATATATATATATATATATATATATATATATATATATATATATATATATATATATATATATATATATATATATATATATATATATATATATATATATATATATATATATATATATATATATATATATATATAAAGTTTTATTATCCAAGTTAAAAAAGAAAATGTAGAATATTGTCCAGTATCACAGGTGTTTGGACTGATGAACGTTCTGATCCAAGCACTCTTAATAACATGGGCATATGAAATTACAGACATCACTTAGGCATTGCAGGTGTTTGAATTGATGACTATATTGCTACAGGCACAGCTGGTAATATGAACAGGTGAATTGCAGATGTCACATATCATTCATTTTACTTGGTTTTTGGCTGTATTCTCTTTGATTTCCTGCTCTCAATTATTTGAATTATACATTTAAATCCCTAAATAGATTTGTGTTTAATCTGGAGTGGATATCATATAGAATTTCAGATATGTACTATCGTGGAATTTGAAAGTATATTGGACTGCCAACCCAGATTAACAATAAACTAACATATGGCTCAAGGAAGGAAGATGCCAACAGAGGATAAGAGGAATATAAAAGGGATTCCTTCAAAAAGTCTTTGTATGCAACTTAAAAGAGACAAAAGCCCTAAATCATGCAAATACAAACCTGCAAGCTAACTATAGAGAGCAGCAAATAAAAGTGAAAAGATGACACCCAAGATTTTGCAATAAGTAAAAGACAGGACTCAGAAAGAGAAATAGAGTTCAACCTTCAACAAATACAAGAAAATAAAAATAGTGCTATCCGAAGAGGGTACTAGGTAAATAATGCCTTAAACTCAAGAGGTAAAGCAAAAGTGCATCATAAGGTTTGGGTTTGGGTCCCCTCCCTTTGTGGAAGGGAGAACACTCAAACAACAAGTAAAGTAGTACTTAGAAGCTAAGCGGAAGGATATTCGCATAGTTTATATCTTACCATTGCTGTTTGACTTGGATGCAGTTTGCCTTGAAGCATCATTGGGACCAGTTATTGATGAGGAAAACATCAAATATAAGATATATCCTAGCTGCATGGGTCTTAATTTATGAAGTTTTTTCTCACGGAGAAAACACTTATTTTGCTCTTTTACTTGTTCATTGCAAAATATAAAGTTATAAAGAATTATAGTTCTAAGATATATATTACTTTTACACAGGCACCTACTTCGTCACATCAACTTTGTGACTGCATCATTCATGCCTGGTTTTCTGGCAAGTGTAATAGCCATTCTTGTTGAACGACCAGAACGTAGACCACTTCTTGCCATATATGTTACTAATGTGGTAATATGTTTTGTATTTCTTCATAATTGTGTAATTTAGCTTCTGTTTGTATGTATTATTTTTTTTTTAATGATATAAATGCTTAATTATGGAAGTTGAATATATTATGCATAACATTATTTGCGAATTTCAATGCAGTACTCAAATTAATTGTGTAATGAAATCATTTAGTTACTGTGGTCTCATTAATTATTAACTTTAAAACTTAATAAGAAAGTTATATTCTTAAGCAGTCATTTGCTGTTGAACCTTTAGGTCTTGGTTTCATATCAGTTTTTAGAACAAATATGATCTATTTAAGAAAAAATGTGTGGGATTTGTTTTTGCAAATGAAAGTCCTCACTAGTAGTGTTCTTTTATTACTTTGTAGGCCACTGAATCCTTATGGAACACAGCTGTTGAATATGGATATGCAAGAAACATTCCGCGTGGGGAGATCTTGATATTTGTTGGAACCATGATGGTATTAGGATATTACTATCGCTCTTCAAAGCCACTGAGTAAAATGATCAATACCGCTCTCCAGTAAGTTCATATTAATGTCTTTTATTATTATCAGGTATTTATGTCATTGCTTGTAATATATTCTGATATGCATGTCCCTCAGAATTTTACCATCTAAAATTTACACATAAACTTGTTTTTATTAGCTATGTCTTCTCTTGTATACTTTACCAGCCAGTAAAAAAGAAAATAAGAATTCGTTCAGTTGTATTTGTCTGCTAATTCTTAAGTGCACATGATTGCATTTGCTTCATATTAAACAGTAAAGTCGGTATGTCCATAAATATATTCCAGATTGAGGCTCTTAGTATTTTCTTTACTTTTATCTCATCAAAAGGGTGTATCCTCCTGTTTTTATGTCTCTAAAGTATCTATTACTCAGGTTTGCTTATTGCATTCTGTTTACTTTACTGCCTGTGTTTTTACCTTTTAAGCAAACTCTAATTTGTTTTGTATCATCTCATTCTGTCTGTACCTTAAATGCTTAGTTGAATTTCTATTTTAATTTTCTTTCCTACTCTCATCATCCTAAGAATTTCATAGTTTTCCAAAGTATCATAACAGTTCCCAAACCATTACTTCCCTCTAAATTTCAAAAACTGTCCTCTTATTTCCCCAGTTTACCCTGGTCTTTTTGTGAGGGCTTGTTGTCACTGATTGACTGACATTTGTCTAGGATGAGTCAAAGCAAAAAAAATTGACTCTTTGTGAGAGGAAAATACAAATGAGGGAATTCTCAGTCCCCATGCTCCACCCCATTTATTCATCATTTGCAACATGCAGCAGAACACGGAGGAGGTATTCTTGCCTCTCCTTTAGGGGTGGTTAGAATTAGTATATACTCTCCTTAAACTCGGTGAGCATGCTTTCTGCAAAATGTTAGAGCATTTGAGGTTTACGGAAGTATTCCAGAACTAAGTAGCCAGATAATATGACAATCAGTTCTAGAACGACTAGGCCTGTGATGGCTTTTGATTATATCTTCTCCAATGCCTCGAACCAGTTTAGGCTGCAAGCTTTCTTTCTTGCCTTACATACTCAGTAAAGTTACCTCAACCTGGCCCTCTCAGTACTTTTTCCACTTCTGTTCATTAAGTCTTTGGCAGACCTAAAGGATTTTCAGTTGCAGAGTCGAATGTGTTTCCTCAGGGCCTCATAATAGATGTTAACTGGCATGCAATACCACATATATTTTAGCACAATAATTTGATATATTGATATTGCTAAAGAGTTCTGTTTTTAGAATTTTCATTCATTTTCAGTGGTTATGAACCAAGTAAGCTAATATAATTACTTTGCATATTTTTTTTAGTAATTATTTCATTAGATCGGAATGAGATTTGTAAGCAGATGAAATATTTAATTTCAGATTTTTCTTTGGTCACAATGAATCGGGGAGGATGATTGATTCTAGAAATGTTTCTCCAGCTCCAGAGCCAATATCCTCCAGGCCAAGCCATTTAACATGGGTAAATGTGATTTTCTAAACTATTATGACTAATAAAGTGCAGAAAATAGTACCATACATCATTTTGACCTTAAAGCTATTTTATTCATATTGTTACTGTCTCTATAGGTACAGAGATTGCTGGCTGTGTTTACTAAGAAGCACTCTCGTTGCCCACATAAAAAAGGATGTGTTCCTCATTTTCTAGGGGTAAGTTAGTGAATGATCAACCACCTGAAAATTGTTAATAGACAAACAATGATGATACAGCTATTAAAATTAGGTTGGTAGTCATGCTATAATATTTTGCATTCCTCAGCAATATATAAAGAATTGAAGTAAGTTTTATACCTTCCTTATAGCTATTGTTATGATTACATAGCTGAATTTCTACTCAGCCTGAAAGTGGGTTATCTTTGGTAATCCTTGGGTAAGGTAGGCATCATTAATAGACATTCTGAGATGGTTCCCATTCGGGTTTGATGTATAATAGTTCTTTTGTCATACAAAAAAGAGTTCAGCTGTAGAAAAGGGAAAGTTTTTTTTTCGTCCATTGACTTAACTGTCAGCAACATCATGAGTAATCTATTGAAAAAACAAAAATTCTACTTGGTGCATGCAGCCGATGTGGTACTGTTTTGAGTAGCATGATATCATTATAGGCCAAGCCAAGGCAGTTTCATAAAAGGTTAGAAAAAATATGAAAAGATGGTTGACAGAAGCAATGGACTCTTAGTTGTTTTCTCCTTTTATAATAATGATCCTCCTTTGTGATATATATATATATATATATATATATATATATATATATATATATATATATATATATATATATATATATATATATATATATATATATATATATATATATATATATATATATATATATACATATACCTTGGCTGTTTCCCCCTTAAATTGGGGGGTAGCCGACATCAAAAAAAGGAAAACGAATATATATATATATATATATATATATATATATATATATATATATATATATATATATATATATATATATATATATATATATATATATATATATATATATATATATATATATATATATATATATATATATATATATTTATTATATATACCGTATATTATATATATAATATATATATATATATATATATATATATATATATATATATATATATATATATATATATATATATATATATATATATATATATATATATATATATATATATATATATATATATATATATATATATATATATATATACAGTGATCCTTTGCTGGATCGCGTTTCTTGGCTCGCGTTTTCACTGTACCACGGCTTTTTTTTTTTTTGGCAAATTGTTATTTTAGTTTTTGGGTATATGCAAAAATATTAAAATATTAAAAAAATAAAAATTTTCAGTATTTTTTAAAACAAAAAAAATAGTAAAAAACATAAATTTAGATATATAACTCACAGTGCAGGGTATTGCATCATGTCAAATAGTGTCCGATAGCGTACAATGTATTGTGGTCGCACCTAAGTGAGCTAGCATATACTGTATATTAAAATTTCCAGTAGTTTCATGATTTTATTGATAAAAAAAAACGTATTTCTTAGCCTAAGAATAATAAAACAGTAAAAAATAGTAAAAAACATAAATACTAACAGTATTGCACCACGTAAAATAAAATACCGGTATCAGCGTTTCAGAAAACGCAAAGGCTCTCACCTACGTGACCTAGTGAATATTAATATTTTCATTATTTTATTGATAAAACAAGTATTTCCTAGCCTAAGAATAATAAAACAGTAAAAAATAGTAAAAAACATAAATACAGTACTAACAGTATTGCACTATGTAAAATACAATACCAGTATCACGTTTTGGAAAACGCAAAGGCTCTCACCTATGTTACCTAGTGAATATTAAAATTTTCATTATTTTATTGATAAAACAAGTATTTCGTAGCCTAAGAATAATAAAACAGTAAAAAATAATAAAAAACATAAATACTAACAGTATTGCACCATGTAAAATACGATACCGCTATCAGCGTTTCTGAAAACGAAAAGGCTCTCACCTACGTGAGATAGTTCATGGAATGCTATTGGCTGAAAGGTCAGGAGACGACGAATCACAGAATTGTTTTTCTGTATGTTCTGTATCATGGGGTCTGATTGGCTTTTTCATTGCAGTTTGCTTTTCCCACCATTTTCCAATGTCTCGTCTCACTCGTTCAGTCTAACTCACGTGTGCGCCGTTCACGTTGTGCTTATTAATACGTTTTGCTTGTGATTGTGTTTTCACGCGTAATTTAACCTTTGCAATGCCTCCCAAACGTCCTTCATCTTCTAAGGCTTCTGGTAGTCAGCCTAAGCGGCAAAGGAGGATGTTAACCATAGTAGATAAGGTGAAACTCTTAGATATGTTGAGAGAAGGAAAAATTTTCATGGATGTCGGCCGCTATTTTGGCCTCAGTGAATCTACTGTTTGCTACATCAAAAAGGACGAGGCAAAGATCAGGAAAACAGCGAGCATTTCTTTTGATAAAGCAGCGAAGAGGGTTGTAACATTGCTAGGAGGAGAAGGCTTTAAAGATATGACTCACGAAGATGTGAATGAACTGATTGACTGCCACTCGCAGCCTTTGAGTGATGAAGACCTGGAAGAAATGACTAAATCAGCGAGCGAAGAAGAGGAAGAACTTCAGGAAACGCACGAAGAAATTGAAGAACCTGGCCTTACACTCGAACGTCTGGCAGCCATATATCAACATGTGAAAGCAGCAACTCTCGCAGGAATATGACGATAATATGGTTCGTTCGGTGACCTTCTGTAATTTTCTCGACAATGCCATGATTACTTACCATACCATCTTCCAACAAAAGAAGAAACAGCGACAGCAACTCCCCATTACCATGTTCTTCTCCCCCAAAAAGCAGCCGTAAAGCTTTTATTGGCTGCAAAATAATTTCCTCCGGGGTCAAGAAACATCATCATCACCTCATTCACGGTAAGTTTACCTATCACGTACATATAAATTTACATTGCATGCTATTATTTATAATGTAAAGGGTGTTTTTTTAACAGTGCAGGGAGGGTTTATGCAGTAAGTAAACGTAAAAATAATTGTAAAATACCTATGTACATGAGTATGTCATGTAATTACCACTTCATTCCTCGTAATTTTATCTATCACTTTCATATAAATTTACGTTGCATGCTGTTATTTATAAAGTAAAGGGTGTTTTTTTAACAGTGCAGGGAGGGTTTATACAGTACGTAAACGTAAAAATAATTTAAAATACCTATGTACATGAGTATGTCATGTAATTACCACTTCATTCACCGTAATTTTATCTATCGCTTTCATATAAATTTACGTTGCATGCTGTTATTTATGAAGTAAAGGGTGGTTTGTTAACAGTACAGGGAGGGTTTATACAGTGTAAACGTAAAAATAAATTAAAATATCTATGTACATATAGGCTGATCCTACTCCATGATTTTCCTGTTTCGCGCCGGGTCCCGGAACCGAACCATCGCGATAATTGAAGGAACACTGTATATATATATATATATATATATATATATATATATATATATATATATATATATATATATATATATATATATATAATATATATATATATATATATATATATATATATATATATATATATATATATATATATATATATATATATATATATATATACAAGCGTAACCCAAAGCTCATAAGACCTTGGGAAGAAGGCATATTATATATATAGAATTGCTGAATGATAGTTTCCTCTAGCGGATTGGGAGATGTGGCCATGTTGCGTATGCATCTCGGTCTCCGGATATTAATCACCTTTATTATGTTTAGGGTATACTATAGGTCCCCGTTTAACGTCACATTTTCGTTCTTGACAGCAGACTTAAGTCTGATTTTGACGTAAGTCGGAACACCTAAATTTGAACCTAGGTCCCCCAACCAATATTAAAAATAAATACTCTAAAACATAAGAATATAATCTAAGTTCTTAATCTAAGACATAATATAGTAAAACTAAACTTAAAAGTATTGCTTACCTTTTTTGTGTAACCTAAAACATAAAGTTAGTAAAACTACACTACACTACAGTGCAGTAGTCCCCTTCCTCCTCCTCCTCCACCACCATCCACGTGTGCCAGCAAAAATTAACCACAAAGGTAAATACAGTACTGTACCATGTTTTATTTTGGTAGATTAGAATTCCTTTCTATTATTAATAATAATACTTCTCTTACAGGTGTAATGCATGATGTATTCATTTTCATACTCAAAAGAATTTTAAAATGCATATTTATAGTGATGAACTGATTAATTGAAATTATATGCATTTCAATGGGAAAAATTGACTCGCCCCAAGAACAGGGTTTAGGAACGGATCAAATTCGTGACAAGAGGTATGACAAAATATATATATATATATATATATATATATATATATATATATATATATATATATATATATATATATATATATATATATATATATATATATATATATATATACAGTGATCCCTCGTTTATCGCGGGGGTTAGGCTCCGGGACCGATAGGTGAATTTCCGCGAAGTAGGATTACCCTATATGTACGTAGGTATTTTACATTTATTTTTACGTTTACTGTATAAACCCTTCCTGTTCTGTTAACAAACCACCCTTTACTTCATAAATAAGAGCATGCAAGCATAAATTTATATGAAAGTGATAGGTAAACTTACCGTGAATGAGGTGGTATTGACATGACATACTCATGTACATAGGTATTTTACAATTATTTTTACGTTTACTGAATAAACCTTCCCTGCACTGTTAAAAAACCCTCTTCCTTCTTTCAGCATATCTAACAGTTTCACCTTATCTGTTATGGTTAACATCTTCCTTTGCCACTTAGGCTCACTACCAGAAGCCTTAGAAGATGAAGGACGCTTGGGAGGCATTGCAGAGGTTGAAAAAAGTGAAGAAAATAAATCATAAGCACAACGTATTAATAAGCACAACGCGAAAGGCGCACATGTGAGTTAGACTGAACGAGTGAGGCGAGTCAATGGAAGATGGTGGGAGAACCAAGCTCCAATCAAGAAGCCAATCAGACCCCATGATACAGAACATGCAGAAAAACAATTATGTGATTCGTCATCTCCCACCCTTTCATCCAATAACATTCCATGAACTATCTCCTGTAGGTGCGAGCCTTTGCGTTTTCCAAGACGCCAATTCATTGTACGCTATCAGACAGTCTTTTACATGGTGCAGTACTGTGAGTTATATGTTTAAATTTATGTTTTTTACTAATTTTTACTGTTTTTTTTATTCTTAGGCTAGGAAATACTTGTTTTATCAATAAAATAATGAAAATTTCAATATGTACTAGCTCACGTAGGTGCGACCCTTTTCGTTTTCCGAAACGCTGATATCGGTATCGTATTTCACATAGTGCAATACTGTATGTATTTATGTTTTTTACTATTTTTTACTGTTTTATTATTCTTAGGCTAAAAAATACGTTTTTTTTATCAATAAAATCATGAAACTACTGGAAAATTTAATATATGCTAGCTCACATAGGTGCGACCCTTTGCGTTTTCCGAAATGCTGATACAGGTATCGTACTTTCTATGGTACAGAGTTACATGTTCAAATTCATGTGTTTTTACTATTTCTTACAGTTTTATTCTTAGGCTGGGAAATATATTTTTTTATCAATAAAATAATGAAAAAATAATTTATCAATACAATAATGAAAATACTGAAAATTTTTATTTTTTTAAATTTTAATATTTTCGCATATACCCAGAAAAAAAAAAACCGCGATGCAGTGAATCTGCGATAGGTGAACTGCGATATAGCGAAGGATGACTGTATATACAGTGATCCCCCCATTATCGCGGGGGTTCGGTTCCGGGACCCGGCGCGAAACAGGAAAATCACGGAGTAGGATCAGCCTATATGTACATAGATATTTTAATTTATTTTTACGTTTACACCGTATAAACTGTATAAACCCTCCCTGTACTGTTAACAAACCACCCTTTGCTTTATAAATAACAGCATGCAAGCATAAATTTATATGACATACTCATGTACATAGGTATTTTACAATTCTTTTTACGTTTACTGTATAAACCCTCCCTGCACTGTTAAAAAACCACCCTTTACTTTATAAATAACAGCATGCAACGTAAATTTATAAGTACGTGATAGGTAAACGTACCTTATCTGGTATGGTTAACATTTTCCTTTGCCACTTAGGCTCGCTGCAAGAACCCTTAGAAGATGAAGGATGCTTGGGAGGCATTGCAAAGGTTAAAATATCCGAGTAAAAAAATTTACAAGCAAAATGTATTAATAATAATAAGCACAACGTGAATACCGCACACGAGTGAGGTGAGACAATGGAAGATGGTGGAAGCCTTTGTCCAAAACGCTAATAGAGGTATCGTATTTTACATGTTGCAATACTGTTAGTATTTATGTTTTTTACTATGTTTTACCGTTTTATTATTCTTAGGCTAAGAAATACGTTTTTTTATCAATAAAATCATGAAACTACTGGAAATATCAATATATATGCTAGCTCACGTAGCTGCGACCCCAGTACATTGTACGCTATCGGACACAAGCAAAACGTTTAATAAGCACAACGTGAACGGTGCACACGTGAGTTAGACTGAACGAGCCTTTGTCCGAAACACTGATAGCGGTATCGTATTTTACATGTTGCAATACTGTTAGTATTTATGTTTTTTTTACTATATTTTGCTGTTTTATTATTCTTAGGCTAAGAAATACGTTTTTTTTATCAATAAAATCATGAAACTACTGGAAATGTAAATATATGTGCTAGCTCACATAGCTGCGACCCCAATACATTGTACGCTATCGGACACTATTTCGCATGATGCAATACTGTGAGTTATACTGTACGTACGTATATCTAAATTTTTGTTTTTTACTATTTTTGACTCTTTTATTATTCGTAGGCTGGGAAATAAATTTTTTTTATCAATTAGATAATGAAATATGTTTTTTTCAATAAAAAAATGAGAATACTGAGAATTTTTATTTTTTTAATATTTTAATATATTTGCATATACCCAAAAAATAAAATAATAATTTGCCAAAAAAAAAACGTGGTACAGTGAAAACGTGAACCAAGAAACGCGATCCAGCGGGGGATCACTGTCTCTATATATATATATATATATATATATATATATATATATATATATATAT
Organism: Halocaridina rubra; assembly: GCA_037179515.1. Taxonomy (NCBI): domain Eukaryota; kingdom Metazoa; phylum Arthropoda; class Malacostraca; order Decapoda; family Atyidae; genus Halocaridina; species Halocaridina rubra. Next base: position 128,179 of record JAXCGZ010003878.1, read on the forward strand.
ATATATATATATATATATATATATATATATATATATATATATATATATATAGTGTGAGTGTGTGGTTTGGAAAGTTTTCCACATTCAGAAAATTAAGTACCAGATGGTTGAATGGGCCTTGATTGTTACTGCCCCCCTCTCTTTCTTCTCTTTTCTTCTAATTCTGTTCAGCAGTTAGCTTCTAAAGTTGTTGTGCCTAAACCTTAACAATGATGGTTCTCCAAGAGTTTCCCATACCTGACTTTGATTTCCTAGTATTGATGTCATTGTCACATTTCATGTTAGTTTTTAGGATATCTCTGTATCTTTTCTGTCGTTGGCATCTTTCATGGTTACCTTTTCTAAGGTGACTGTTGAATATTTGATTTGGCAGTTCATCTTTCATCCGAACATCATGACCATTCCATCTTATCTGGTTCTTGGTGATGAAGGCTTCAGTACTTGTTTTGTTTTCTTTGGTCAGCACACTGACACAGGTTCTTCTTGTCTTTCCAATTGATGTTTAAGATATTTCAAGGACAACAGTGGTGGACTTTTCAAGTGCCTTCATATGTAGTTGCTGTCATCCACATTACAAGTTAACACTCAGCTAGCTAGTGCTTTTACCTCTACACCTGATTGTCATTAAGTGAAAAGACAGAGTTTTTGATAATTTTTCATCAATATACCTAGCATAGAAATGTAAGGCTCACTTGCCAGGGGCTATATGTAGCAATTGTAGTGACTTTTAGAAATTAGGAAATCCTACCATTTACATGCAGATTCAGTGTTTAGTGAGGAGCAGTATTTTGGCTAGCAGCCAAAGGTTTAATATTTATTAAAAATTCACAAAAGTACAGAAAATTATAATGTGGAGAATAAAGAAAAGGTAGAATGATAATTGGAAAATTATTGATCAAAGTAAGAGCTAATTGATCGCTGAAGTGATCGAAAAACATATATGGAGAGATACATTAAATGGGGAAGGGGACTCTTGTATATAGATACTGATAAATCGCACCTTGATATGAAATAAGAAGATACATATACCAAACACTAACAGGAATTTAAACGTTGTGTCATTGAAATATAAAGAGCTAACACTTGTGTCACAGAATTGGAAAATTGACTCGAGGATCTTATATCTGAGAATTCCATTTCTGTGAAGATAATATCATTGATATTGTGACTTTACCCCGTTTGTTGCAATGGTATGTGGATTTTTTGGGTTTCCTACTACCAGTGGCCCTTTGACTTAGTGGTGTACTCTCCTATCTCAGATTTGATTGCATTTCTTTTGTTTGTGAAGGTATTTTGTGGCTATGTGAAATGACAGCTCGCCAAAGTTGGTGTCTATACTTATATCTGTCAGGGTTAAGAAACATTACTAAAAGTGCAATTTTACTTGTAATGTGAAGCAGAAGGGCATTAATTAGTACTAATAAGTACATGACTATTTTCTTTCAGACGGCATTATGGGGATTTTCGCAAGGCTTTTTGTTCCAGTTATGTTTAAAGGTATTACCTTCAATACCTCACTTAATAAGATCCCCTGGAAAGCTGTTGCCATTAGTAAGAAGCAAGGGAAACGTGAATGCTGGACTATTTGTAGCATGGTTTTCAGCTTTCTTCAAGGTTTGTAAGTTTAGTTTTTAGTTTTTTTTCCAAAAACATATATTGATGAAATAAAATAAGATATTGATGAAGCGGTTGGAGAATATTTCATTTAATTTCATAGTTTAATAACAGGGTACATGTTGTGTGGGTAGATGGTGGCATGGAAAAGACAAGCCATCACATGGTGTACTGGCTGGAGCTCTTGCTGGATTGGCTATGTACTTTTATTCTGCTCCAACTATAGCACTGTACTTAATGTGGAAAACTTTTGAAGTAAGTTATCTTCCTGATTTTTTATAGACATAATCTCCTATTTTGCTAGTGTTTACCAGCAGCAACTGTCAGTAGACTTCATTATGTGGCAAAAGTAAAATATGAGAATTGGCTCTATAGGAAATACGTTAAAAATCCTTATCTTATTAAAAGCTTTCAACTACTTTTACTCCTTCTATTAAAATACATTTTTCAATCAGTAAGGATTGCCTGGTAAAGACACCTCTTACTAAATCACACTGGCTGTCATATTGAAATATCCAGCTTATTGTGTATACTTATCAAATTTAACAAGTTGCACCATTGATTTTTTACTTCAGGGATTATATAAAAAAGGATGTGATGCAGGCTACCTACCTCAGATTCCAGGGTCAGTGGAATTCTTGTACTGCTTATCTACTGGGTATTTATTTCACACAGCTGTAATAGACTGTAGGAATCTTAAGCCTTCATACAAGCATTTTCTTGGCCGGCTAACATGGGAAAGGTGAGACTTTACGAAGATGTTGCATACTTCTTGCTTAACAATTTATTTTATTATGTATCGATGTGCGTTTTTACCTTTACGTCTTTCATTATATTTTCTGGTATATATAGAGAAAGAGAGATATGAATATCACCTTCAAAGTCCTTGTATGGTGTGTGGCAGTTTTATTGCTCCAAAACAACTTGAAGAATAAGTAAGGATTTGTTGAGATAGGACAAAGTCCTACAGTCTTGTTTCTTTTATTATGAATTAACCACTCTCGCAGATTATGCAAGAAACTGGATCATTTCTTAGTAATAAATGAACAAATAACCACAGGTTTGGATATAGTTTTTTACAATTTTATTATTGGTAAAAATTGTCTTCACCAATATTTAATATGACACACTTTCATCTAGTAGAAAGTGTCTGTCACAGTCTTTGCCATAGCCAGAAATATATTGTTTGTTGTGTTAAGATGACTACAGTAATAATGTCTTTATCCATGTCGATTGTGCTTACTTTATGCTTCTCAAAAAAAAGATGGATTTCCATGGTTGCAGCATATACTGTATTATAAAAAGTCCTCCTTGTAAGGGTGCAACAGTCAAAGCATACACCCATTCACATCCTTCTTTCTACTCAAAAAGAATCTACCAATCTCATCATTGTTACTCATATATATACCATAGCCACATACTTTCAGAATCAAATGACTATAGTTATGGTTAGTATTTTCCTCCCATAATACCTCGTATGCCTTGGCTCTTTGCAGAAGGAAGATACTAAGAAGGGATTTCCATTCCATTCAGTTATATTTTATGACATGCAGGGGAGCTCAAAGGCAGTATTATTATTCGTACCCCAGAAAGAGAGAAGAAACTCCAGAGCAAGAGAAAATGAATATTTGGTAGGCAGAGGAGATGAGAATTGTCACTGAGTTTGGATGAATTAAACATACGAAAGTCTGACAGACTGAAAATGAAATGAGCACAATCTTTAGACTAAAACAACATCATTCTATGGTGTTACTTTTATTTGAAATTCAAACCTTAACCTTATGATTCTCATGTACAGAAGCTGCCCTTCTTACGAACAAGCTAGTTAGAACATTCACAGACACGAACAAAAACCAATCCATTTTTTAATGTATGTATTATTGTACTGTCCTGTATTATTATGAACAGATTTCTGGAAGCTAACTCGTTCGTAAGTAGGGGAGTGTCTTTACTCTTAGATCAGGCAGCAAAAGTTCGGATGTGGTCTATTTAAAATGTGAATGTTAGCGACAGTAGTTATATTCAAGTACATCTTGCTGGGGCCTTAATTCTGGCACATTGACCCAGGTTAAGCATTAAATAGAAACGTCCCTTTAATGGTGGTTAGAATTCAACTTTCTTATTCCTTGCGTTGTTAGAAGCGATTTAAAAAAAATTGGAAACCTGGGGGTTAGCAAGCCCTCCCTCTCAGAATTTTTTTCCCGCAAGGAAACAACTAACAGAAAAAGCGAGTTTGGATTATATGATAAGCTCTCTTATCTCCAGTCATTTTGTACAGTTGTGTCCACCTTTCTGGAAAGAAATTCGTCGACAAAATTAATTTTCCAGTAGGTAAGCAGCAGTTTACTTCATTGTTGTGTAGAAATCTAGAAGTGCTCTTTATTTGATAAGGTGTTTTTTCCAGGATGTTTCAATATAATCGTCACCTATTGGATGGATATGGCTTTGAAAGTGGAATTGGATTTGAACACTACTGGCCTCCTTATCAGCAAGAACTACTCAGTGACTATGTCAGAAAAAGGACGGCAGACTTCCTCAAGTCTAAAAACATTTAGCAGTATTACTAGTTTTATAATATTTTGCATGTATGCTAGCAAATCATGGATTCTCGTAAGTGTTGGCTATAATTGTGAGCAGTATATACTGTATTGGTATATAAACAACTTGCCTTCTCTAGCATATGTAATCTGATGGGTTTTTGATATTAAGATATGGTGCTATGTCAAGTGATTTTGGTATTACTTCCTGATTCAGTTGAAAATGTGATATTTATATTTCCAGTTATAGTTTTTGTTCTAGGTAGTCTTACTTTGTTATGAAAAATACATTCTGTATCCATAGTAGATATTTTGTCATATAAGCATACTTCAGTACTTAGGTGTTTATGAGTATTATATGTATTAATTTCTACCTGATAAGCAATTGAAAAGCAAAAATGGAGAGAGATGTCAGTTCTATAAATAGGTAGATTTAATATATATATATATATATATATATATATATATATATATATATATATATATATATATATATATATATATATATATATATATATATATATATATATATATATATATATATATATATATATATATATATATATATATATATATATATATATATATATATATATATTAATCATAGAATTGGGGTATATCTTGAAACGTTAATTGGAGTTTGTTGGAACAGATCGCTCTTAGGATATCTGCGAGAAGCAGTCTTCTTGCGTATGCTATGATAAAAGTACTGACAGTAACTGTTCCGACTACAGCTTTTGATAGTGGGCCAGATATCCTATCCATTAGCTCAGCTTTCCTTAACGCTTAGTTTCGTAAATAGTTACAGAATTATGTACCATAAATATACATGGCTATGAATATTTGTATATAAATTTGACTGCTTAACAATATTCTCAGACTACAGATAATTTAAAACCCTAACTGTTCTTTTTCACCTTCTTCTTCATCTACATCTTTTCCCACTTTTATGTGGGGTCGATGTTTCTGGCCAGTTATCTATACAGGCCATATTTTGGTTTTGGCAAAATTTTTATGGCCGGATGCCCTTCCTGCCGCCATCCCTCCCCATCTACCCGGGCTTGGGACCGGCACCAAGTTGAGGTTGGCTTGCCCTCCTCAGTGGCTGAGTTAACTGTTCTTTTTCACCAATACAGCATAAAAAAAAGGTAGGTTTTGAGTGGCTAACAGATATTGAACAAAACACCCTTTGGTCACCCTGCTTAACTCGTAAGCTTTTCAGATGTTTAAAATATTACTGCTATAAATCCTCATGAAAAATTCTTTTCTCTTGGCTTTATAATTAAAATATTGATGAAAAATTTATCTACCCACAGATTATGTGGTGTCTAGTGTGTTTTTTTATGAAATATTTTTTAAGTATTTACAGTAATTGTTTATTTTTAGCAATACTTATATTGCATTGCTTTGGTCTTTTCTAATATAACCTGCAGAGGAGTATAGTTATATCAGTGAAAATCTAGATATGGAGGTCTTTAAAGTTATTGTGTGCATTAAGAGGGTACTAGTTTATTTTTTGAAGAGTATAGTAGTAGTCCCACACATAGTTGATTACAAAACTTCAGGACTCATTAGTCGAATTATCACTATCACAGAAAAAATAATATAGAATATTACCACCACTTCTTCCATCTTTGTCGTTTGATTAGAGCTTTGCTCCACTGTATGGTTTAATTTTATGCTTATGGAAGTATCTTCATGACAAATTAAGATTATTACACTTAATACCCTTACATAGATTTGATGCAAAAATGTTCAGGAAAACTTGACAGTGTGAAAATTTGCCAAATAACAGTAGTTGCAGATTACTACTATTTTTCCAGTCTCAAGAATATTGCATTTTAGAAGTAATATCTGCTACAGCAATAACTTTATGTAATTAGCAGCCTTGGCAGGTAGACTGCACCACCCAGCTCTTTTGAACTTTCAGAAGAGGCTGAAAGACTCCATTGATGATGCCTGTCCAGAATGTAACAGGTCACCTCATACAATTAACATATTACTGAAGACTGCAACACACATAACCCTTTACACCAACAATACAATATACATTCCTTAAAAGCTGTGTGGGAAATTCTGGGATCAGGTGTGGCCTTCCTTAAGAATTCAGGGGGGGGGAGGCTGTTCCAAAAGGCAGCTTTAAGGAAAGCCAACATCCACAGCGTAATCAGCATTTAAAATCTGTCTATACATATTGACAGTTAGCTATCTTTGGCTATAATTTTAATCTAGACAGTATTGAAAAACTATAAGCTTAATTAACATGAATTTCATTACTACCAGTGCCTTGAAATATTCTGTATATGCAAATTTCCTCTTCAAGTCGTAATTTTTCTTTCATTAAATTTTATAAAGCAGGATTTAATTACTTATTGGCTGAAACTAAATGTAGTCACCATGGCTCAAGTGGTAGCATCCGCGACTCTGAGGCGTCAGGTCGAGGGTTCGCGCCCCGTCATGGTCTGAGGTTAGCAAGGGCATGCACTCGGTAATGATTACATCTGCCAAAAACAAGTCCTTTGCAAGAAGGCAACCGTCCTAGCCCTTGGTTGAAAAGGGAGTCCGTGACGTAAAACCGGAATAAATAAATATTGGCTGAAACTAAGTGAACTTGTAAATATTCATTATGTCTTATAATGTAGAAGACTGGGAGATTATTTCGTACCAAGATGTATATTTGATTGGTCAGGATAGGCTCATAAGTTATTTTGTAAATAATATGTATGGAGTATTGAGAGGAATGAAAAGAACATTAATTTGAATCATGAGAGATTTTAAATAAAAGCAGTGTTACTTATACTTATGCATATGAATATGCTCATTGCTATATAAGAGAGCCAAAGATAGTCAAAACACTTGTAAGAAAAATTTTATTGGCCAAACTAACAATTTTAAAAACTATAAAAAACATGTAAAAATTGTATGTTAAAAAATCTGGTAAATTATCAAACTTTTACAAGACAAAAGTGCAAGAACAGTTTCTCCAGTTCAATATTAAGAATTGCAAGATATGGTATCGTAATATAAGAGGCTGTTTCAATAGATATTTTTGATGTGTATTAACATTTATTTCTTGAAATAAATATATTTTTTGCTCTAGTGTTTCATTACTTTATGATTCGTTATTTCTTTGATTGCCATTCGATTTTTTGGATTAGTGGTAAAAGTCAATGTATAAAATTCTCACAGAAAAATTATAAACAATAACTCAGCCATCTAAAATTATAATGTTTACAAAGTTTAAACTGCATATAAATGTTATAACAAACTGCTATATCTAATTTACATGAAATAACTGTTTTAAACAATTTTGTATCAATGGTAAAATTTGCACGGTAATGTCTATATTCCTAAAATATGCTGCATTGCTCTTGCAACTAAACCATCGTTTTTCTTTGGAGTATTTATTTTAGGAGTAACCTGAAAAAGATAACATATTAGTAGATGCTGGGGCATTTAAATATGAACGATCATATAAAGTATTTTTGTAATGAAGAAATGTATCTAATATATCCACATTTAAATGCCTTTCCTATCAAGCTATTACATAAGGGTGATATGTTAATCCTTCAATATATAATACTTCGGCCCCAAAAAATTATTTTAATTGATCTTTGAAAGTTTTTGCTTGTATGCCATTAGCTCACTCATTTTGAATGGAAGTGGGGGCTGGTGTATTCCCTTCTCTTTGAGTGTTTTTGCTTAACCCAACTATCAAAAGAAGCAAGGGTGGCAGGTATGTTCAGGCTTCCCTACTTGTTTCCATCCCATTATTTTCAGCAATAGTGGGTCCATTGAAAAAAATACTTTTTTGATATCAAAAGAAATAAAATACCCACTTATGTGGAGTCTATTGTGGACAACTTTTTGTTGTAATTATTCTCAGTTGCGTCTCACATCCCACTAACCTAACTAATAATTTCTCTAAGATAGTTTGATTTTATTTCGTCTCCTATTCTCTCTCTCTCTCTCCCTTACTGAGTCTAATATTGGATAACAATGAAATAAATCAGCTTCTCTATCATTAATAAATAATGATGCATTACACTTTGTTTTAAGGCCATTTTTCAGTAGTGCAGATTTATTTGCACTTAAATTACTATACAAACAAGACAAGTTGAGTAAATGACACTGTCACTATTGTCATCAGGTTTTTGTCCAGCCTTGAAGCTCTTATACATTTACAGCTGCATCCTCAGTGCCTAAAATATTATCACTGCATAATGGTAAACGCAGGGAAGGTAACATACTGGCAGAGTGAAATCATACCTCATGTTCAGCATGTGCGGTTTGATAAGCCTGAGTAAGTGGTCTCATGTTGGCTTTTGGAGTGCCTGTTACACTTGTATTAGGAGATACAATGGAACTTATATTTGCGGACACATTTTCTTTGTCTCCTATCAGGTTCTGAAAAAATAAGATCTAATAAAAAGTGTTCAAACAAGTAATATGATAAAAATGGATACCACATTTTTTTAATGCTGTTTTTGTGACATCTTGTTCCAAATCCAATCATGGTAAAAAGAATTAAAGGAATATGAAAAAAATTGGATATCACATTATTACGGTTTTAGTGACACATTCTCCCCATGTCCAAACTTGGTCAAAATAATTAAAGTAATATTATAAAACTGGATACCAAATTCATCCTATTTTTGTGACTCCTTGTCCCATACTCAAGCTTGGTAATCTGAATTAATTTGAAAAAAAATCACTTTCTTTGGACAATGTTTTCTTAACACTAATCTGTATTTATACTATCCCAAAAGTAACTAATTCCATGTGCAAGATTACTGCTCTTAATTCAAGTTTCCTTGGACTGCTCTCATTGCTTCAAAGAACTTAACGTATTATGTGTCACTATTAGTCCTAATTTGGGGGGCGGACACAGACAAATCAAGCTGAGGAATTAAGGATGGGTGCCCTTCCTATCACGCTGCCGCAGGCTTGAACGAAGGTTCATCACTTCCCAAGTTGAGAATTCTACTGCAATGTTACGGTGGTGTAGCGTGATTCATTGATGTTAAACCTTATAACAATGTATATTACTTCCCAGCTATTCATTCTATCCCTTACATACCTTTTGATTAATGGACGTCAAGGATATCTAAAAAGAAAACACTCGCAGCATCTCTTTATCTCCACCTAAGCTTATCTCTGGGTATTGCAAACAATATCTTGCTTCTAAATTCTCTTTACATGTCTCTCATTATCTATCCATTTCAGGCATCCAAACCATCAATCTCAACCTGTTCTGATGCATCTCTCTAACACTTTAGTTTTTAATTTAAAGAGCCATATAAGTTAAAAAAAAGTTTCTGAGGTATTCAAAATATATTCCTCTCACTTGCAATCCGAGTCTAAAAATCACAACCACACAATGCTGTTGTAAAAACTTTTGGTAAGACTTGAAATAGATCTCTCCTTCCACATGCAATGAAGGGTTCAAGGCATACTGTATTTGCTTTCTTTCCCATATTGAAATCTATCTTTACCATTTCTTACTAACATCATATAATAAAAAAAATACTGTATATTAAATAATATATTAAATACTTTTGAATATGTTTCACATTACAGGAGAGAATATAAGAAGATTAGAGTTCAGACACTTAAATCAAACTAGTACATAACTATCTTAGATGTACAGTATCACTATTATCAAAATAATCTACATTCCAAAATCTGTCTCACACTTTAATTAGTACAGTAATTATCTAACAAATGAATGTATTTCAAAATACACATAACCTAACCTTTAAAAGGCAAATACAAATCTAGGAAATATAATAAAAGCTTCATTAACTGAACAACACCTAAATATCATATTACCTCATAACAGTAATATTCATTACTATATAATTACTGAACTTCATTATTAACGAAAAGTAGACAAATTTCTCTTTATTCATTTTATTATAATCCCTACTCTGTTTAATAAAAATAATAAGTTGTCAATCAGAATTCAGTGAAAAACACCAAATAATGACCACAAATGATCAAAAGTGCATCTATCAGGGTTTCATATGAAATACAAAACTGCCATACACACTGGCTACTATCAACTTTTATGCTCACCTTCCACTTCACTTAAAACTTAACAATTTTCTAGAGATAGACAATTCCTAAATGTCTATCCTCCTACCCTATCATCATGCCCCAACAAGTTTAACTCTATTGCTACCACCTCCCACACTGGACCATTCACATAAGCAGCCACGATGACAAAAAATACCACCACCTTAAACGATCTCTATACCTTTGGGATGTTCGGCCAGGCAGCTTAGGAAACAAAAACATTAACAACAATCTTCGTGCCAAATCATACACTAATTTTTTTTTTTTCATGAGTGTGACACCGGGGGGACAGTCAAGAAAACTACCCTCATCAATAAAGGTTTGGGAACAAACAAAAGATTAAGACAAAGAAAAAGTAAAAGATTAAGGACAAGGCAGAGATAAAGTAATGATACACAATAGGAAGAGGACAGGCTGAAAAAATTGTCAAGGACCTAGATATGACAGGATTAGGCTCTGACACGATGATAGATCCGTTTTTTGAAGGACGATAGGTTATAAGAATTAGGAAAGGCAGAAGGGGGAAGAGAGTTCCAGAATCCGGAGGTGGACGGGAAGAAGCAGTCACTGCACTGACCAGTCCGTGAGCTACAAATCTCCACACAGTACCTGTGAGAAATGTGCTATTGTAAAATTACATTAGCAATTACGGATACTATACTATATGAAGAAAACAAAAGGTCTATTTAAATACCTTATCACCACAAGGTACGACACCAACCATGATGTTTCCACTGAAGACTTTTCCATTTTTACTTAGGGCTTTTCTAGCTTGAAGTTTAGTCTGCAAAAAGTAATGATTTTTAAAATATCACACATGTGATGAAATACGCTAGAGGAAGCAGACTTAACAGCTGTCAGATTATAACAAATATTGCAATAGTTATCACCAAAGGGAGATGTGCACAAAAAAAAAAATGCAATCTCTCAGCCATATAAACTGCAAAGTCAAAACAGAGCTGGCAGTCGCACGTAATAATGCTCTTCTTTTCCATGACAATAGCATACAAACTACATTTTCAAAAAAAAAATTTTATTCTCTAACCCATAATTACAATACTCAAGATGAAATTCTTACTTGATATTTAAGATACATCCAGTTTCCAGTGCCTGGGTTTCGATGTTCAGTAATTGTTCCTAGCTGCGTAAATTGAGTTAGAATATATGATGCTGCCGGAGCAGGAAACCCAAATACGGTCACCCAAGTGTCTTCAAGTGTCTCTTGTGTGCTAAAAAGTATAAAATCTTTAGCAAGGTAGTCCTTTTTCTCCAGGTAAAGAAATACTTAAAAAATTACACTGAAAAATGTAGTACATTAATTAGGATATATATATATATATATATATATATATATATATATATATATATATATATATATATATATATATATATATATATATATATATATATATATATATATATATATATATATATATATATATATATATATGAATCTTTTTTTTTTTTTTTACCCCGACTGGGACTCGAACCTAGGACTTATGATTACTAAGTCAAGGCACTACCACTACACCACAGAGGGTTAAAAGGAATCTAACCTTATAGCTTATATCTGCTATACTTAGGAATGAACGCATTCTAACTGAATGCCACTATGTTCATATTACAGATTCCCCAACCTCACTCGTGGTTTCATTTTAGCATTTAATTCAATTCCCAATCTCATTCGGGCCATGAAATAACCAAATAAGCACATTACATATGTGAAAACATGAATCTTTTTTTTTTTTTTACCCCGACCGGGACTCGAACCTAGGACTTATGATTACTAAGTCAAGGCGCTACCACTACACCACAGAAGGTTAAAAGGAATCCAGCCTTATAGCTTATATCTGCTATACTTAGGAATGAACGCATTCTAACTGAATGCCACTATGTTCATATTACAGATTCCCCAACCTCACTCGTGGCTTCATTTTGGCATTTAATTCAATTCCCAATCTCATTCGGGCCATGAAATAACCATATAAGCACATTACATATGTGAAAACATGATTAATGTTTTCACATATGTAATGTGCTTATTTGGTTATATATATATATATATATATATATATATATATATATATATATATATATATATATATATATATATATATATATATATATATATATATATATATATATATATATATATATGTAGTCGCCGTGGCTCAGTCGGTAGCGTCTCCGACTCTGAGGCGTCAGGTGGAGGGTTCGCGCCCCGTCACGGTCTGAGGTTAGCAAAGGCATGCACTCAGCATAAGGATTACATCAGCCAAAACAAGTCCTTCGCAAGAAGGCAACCGTCCTAGCCCTTGGTTGATAAGGGAGCCCGTGACGTAAAACCGGAACCGGATATATATATATATATATATATATATATATATATATATATATATATATATATATATATATATATATATATATATATATTAACAATGAAAATATATAAGAATGTAACCTCTGTAAGTCATGAGCATGAAAACTAATGTGATCTCTTGAGGTTGTAAAAGGAGCACTGGTGCATAAAGTCTGGGAATATGGACCAACAGGAGAACTGAAGCCAGTAATAGGAGTCCCCTGAATTCCAGATCCCACGACAGGAATACCTGAAAGGAATTATGGCATGGATATTATCTCATGAATTACTTTTATGTTAAGCACAAAAAACAAAAAAGTTGGTAATCATTTTTTGCTATAGAAAGATTTTACTTTAACAGATAAATTACTACAGCACCTTTAGAGCTATCTGATTTGGTGTTCATGCAGAACGAGTTCAATGCAGAATATAAAATGTGCGGACAAAAACATAGGATTCCCTTTAAAGGTCCTTGCATTATATGATATGCCATATTGCTGCTTTGAAGCAAATTACACCTACGATAATCCAATCCTTGAAATTAAAATAGGGGTTCCCCGTTTAGTCAATCCAAGGTTACATCAGACCAATAAATAATAAATAAATTATTAATAAATTAATTTTTCAATACACCAGTCATCCAGATGCAAACCAACCACAGTAGAGATGATAAGCAATACTGTATAGTGTACTATAACTATTTTTATGCATTAGATTAAGAACATAGATCATTGTTCTATATTTTAGTATTTATTTCTAGCATTGGTGGGGGACCTAGGTTCGAATTATAGGTGTGTTCCGACTTGAGTTAGCTGTCAGGAACGGAACCTTGACATAACACTGATGTGGGAGGAAATGAGGCCCTTGCTTTCTCTATTACTCACGATCTGGAGCAAATTATCAAACATCCTACTCGTGTTCCTGATCGTCACGAACATGCAGCAAACACTCTTGACCTATTTTTTACTTCTAACATTTCAAACTACTCTTATTCTGTGCTTTCCCCTCTTGGTAAATCTGACCACTCTATGATCTCAGTCTCTTCCATTTTTGCTCCCCCTCCACCAATCCCTTCTACTCAGTTTTGCCTTTGGCACTTTGAGTGTACCCAACATGAAAATTTGCATAACTCGCAACCCTGATCAGGTAGCTTTAAAAGTTGCCGAGATCATAACTGCGGGAATGGAAGCATACATCTCCTCTTCTACAAAAACTTTCTCTCCCTCTAATCCTTGGTTTGACAGTGCCTACTCCATGGCTATCCAGGCTAGGAATCAGGCACACCGATCTTACCAAGCCTCTCCTTCCAATTTAACTCGCTCTACTTTTATCGTGGCTAGGAATCACTGTACTGCTCAGATTCCAAGGTCTAAGGCTTCCTTTATAAATATAAAAGTTGGTGACCTTAACTCCTCTCCCACTGACAAATTGTTCTGGTCCTTAGTCAAAAACCTCTCCAAAAACTTCTGTAACTCAAGCTTTCCCACTCTCATTTGTACTGATGGTTCTATAACTTGCTCTCCCACTGACAAAGCCACTCTCTTTGGCTCTCATTTTTCAGCCAACTCTTCTATAAACAATTCCAGTGCACCTGTTCCTCAATCTTTACCCCTCTCTAACCCTATGCCCTCCCTTATCCTTTCTTCACGCAAACTTCACAAGGTTCTTCGCTCGCTAAAGACGAAGAAGGCATCTGGTCCCGATGGTATCCCTGCAAGGTTCCTTAAGGAGTTTGCAGATGAACTGGATCCCGTGCTCTGCCGTCTTTTTCACCTCATTCTGGCAACCAGTATCAATCCTTCATCTTGGAGGCATGCTCTAGTTCAACCTGTTCCTAAGATAGGTGACCGCTCTATTCCTTCACACTACCGACCTATTGCCCTAACCTCCTCTATTGCTAAAGTTTTTGAAACTTTGCTCAGTGCTCACTTCTTGAAACTTCCTCACTTCTCTCCGATCACAAGTACGGCTTCCGCAAGGCAAGATCCAATGGTGATCTCCTGTCCTAACTTACTCATGTATGGTCATCTTCTCTGAAGAACTATGGGGAATCCTTTGTTGTCGCCCTTGATATCTCTAAGGCTTTTGACAGAGTCTGGCACAAGGCTCTACTGGCCAAACTCCCGGCATATGGCTTTACCCCTTCTTGCTGTTCTCTGATTTCCAGTTGTCTTTCTGACATTTTTATATATGTAGTTGTTGATGGCACGATATTTAGCCCTTTCTCTGTTACCAGTGGTGTTCCACAGGGCTCTTTTCTTTCACCTACTCTGTTTCTTATCTTCATCAATGATCTTCTACAATCCCTAACTTCCTCTCTTCTTTACGCCTTTGCTGATGATTCTACCCTTAACTTTTCCTCTGCCTTTTCTTCATAACCTTCATCTGCTGCTCGTAATCAGTCTCGTATCACTTTCTTCTACTCTCAGCTCCGATATGCAGAGTATCTGAGTGGGACACTCAAAATTTAGTTAAATTCAATGCCTTCAAGACACAGTTTCTGGCTATCTCTTTATCTTCTTTCCCTCCTGGTAACCCTATTGAAACTAACGAAATTTACCCTCTTAATTCTATCAGCATATTAGGAATCCATATAGCCTCTAACTTGAATTGGAGGAATCACATAATCCAAATTTCCAAATCTTCATCCAAAAAACTGGGGGCTTTGTTTCGTTTTTGTCATTACATTTCCTCTTTACAGTTACATAAAAATTATAAAGGCCTTATCTGTCCCTGCTTAGAATACTGCTCACACATCTGGGTTGCTTCTTCTTATACTAATCTTCTTGATACGGTTGAATCTAAGGCAGTCAGACTCATTAATGATTCTTCTCTTACTTCTATTCTGGATTCTCTCTCTCTTCGTCATAAGGTATCTTCCCTTTCTCTTTTCTATCGCTACTACTTCTATCACTGCTCTAATGAGTTGGCAAGTTGCATCCCTCCCCCACTGCCGAGGCCGCGTAACACTCACCAAGCGGCCTCATCTCATTGGTACTGTGCTTAGATTTGTAGCCCACGGATTGGTCGGTGCAGCGACTGCTTCTTCCCAGCTACTTCCAGACTCTGGAACTCTGTTCCTCCTTCTGTCTTTCCTAATTCTTATGACCTTTCATCATTCAAAACGCAGATCTATCGTCATTTCAGGGCCTAGTCCTCCATATCTCTGGGTCCTCTGTACTTTGGCTTTTTTCTGTCTGTCGTTTTACTTTGTGTGATATTACCTCATCTCTGCCTTGTCCTTAACCTTTTTCTTTTCCTTCGGCTCGGTATTTTCTCGTGCCCGGGCCTTTATTGATGAGGGCAGTTTCTGCCTGTCACGGTGTCACACTCATAAAAAAAAAAAAAAATAAGTGGGAACCCCCTGTACACACACACATACAGTGGTCAGAAAAGTGGCTAATGAAATTCAATACTTCAAAATGTAAGGTAATGAGAATGGGTACAAGTGCAAGAAGGCCCAAGCTTGACTACTCGGTGGCTGGAGTACAACTTCATGAGACAGAAAATGAGAGAGATCTAGGAGTAAACATACTGGCAGATTTGTCTCCAGAAATACATATAAATGGCATAGTAAGGGCAGCATATGCATTCTTATCAAATGTAAGGGTAGCCTTCAGGCACATGGACAAGGAAATGTTCAGAAATATTTATGTAACCTATGTGAGGCCAAAACTCGAATATGCAGCCCCCTTTTGGAATCCACACTTGAAAAAGTACACAGCTAAGCTTGAAAAAGTTCAGAGACATGCCACGAAACTGGTGCCAGAAATACGCAATCTCAGTTATGATGAAAGGCTGAGGGAATTAGACTTACCATCACTCGAAGCTAGAAGATTGAGGGGGGATATGGTGACAGTCTTTAAATTCCTTCATGGTTATGATAGAGTGGATAGGGATTGATATTTTGATATGGCTGGCTCTAGAACTAGAGGTCATAGTTTGAAGCTTCGTAAGAAAACTTCTTTGCAGGATGTAAAGAAATACTTTTTCAGTGTAAGAGTAGTTGATAATTGGAATTGGCTAAGCGAGGAGGTAGTTAATGGTATCTCAATCCATAGTTTTAAGGACAGGTATGATAAGTATCACTAAGTATAAAATGGAACCGATCAGGAGACGGGAAAACACACAGATAGATAAATTATATACATAGCATAGTAGATTAGTTACTCTCTTCAATAATACAAATCTCATATAAAAATTATAATCAAAAGTTTAAATTGTAGTCCAAAAAACTAAACCATTATCAAATATAGATGGCATAACTGGTAATATGGAATGAGCAATTCATTGCAAAAAATAAACATGGTCTCCATACCTTCACCGTTCAATACAATGCTAAAATATTATGAATTATCATACATACGGTATCAGGCGTGAATTGATCAGAATGCATTAACTGTTCCAAAGTATCAAAATTATGACTCTGCCTAAGTTGACCGGTGAGCGGACAATACTGAACCACGTGTCGTTCATTCTGTACATCACCACACATACACAAACGTTCCTCTGGCAGCAACCGCCCCCGCCCTCGCCTGTTCCACCGCCCTGTCTCACACACCAATGAATGTCCACACACGCGAAAACGAGTAAATGACAGTCTGTGCAGTTCATTAATAGTGTGTCTTTGCTTGTAAACATGATGTACGTCAAAAGATGGGTTAATTTCTTTATATATCTTACGTCTAGATGACTCACTGTTCCTAATTCCAGACACAACATCTCTCATCACAACGCTCAGATCTACTGGCTCTCGTGCTATATATTCGCTCACCAATCTACCCGTAACATAATTCGCCTCAGTGACAGTCCTAATAGCAAATGAAAGCGGGTCATCTCGGTACTCGTATCTTTCTTGCCACATTCTGTGAAAGAACTTATGCTGTTTATATTTTACAAGATCTGGCAATGGAGGGTATCCAGATTCAACATAACAAACGTCACTACATGTTGTTCGCCTCACTCCCAGTAACTGTTTCAAACACCAGTTGTATAACTTAATCATAGGCTTCAGATCCGAACACAAACACGACTCACATCCATAAAGCAGTGTTGACATAAGACAAGCATGAAAAACTCGTTTCTTCACTATGAAGGGAATATCGTTATTTTTCGTTATGAATGAAACAAATTTAAGTACATGGCACACCTTAGCATTTGCATAAGCTCTAACAGCTGATGAAACACACCCGCCACTCGTAAATGGTGAACCTAAATAACTATACTTATCACAAGGGTTCACAACTAGCTCGTTCACCACTAACGGCCCCGAGTCTGCTTCACCACCGCTTATCACAAAAAACTTGGTTTTTGACTGATTAATCATCATCCCATATTCGGTACAATAACTTTTCAAAATAGTTAGTTTCTTTATCATATTTCTTCTTGTGGTCGCTAGCAGTACAGTATCATCCATTAATACCAAAACATGTAACCACATCAAAATCCATCCAACTCACATCCTTCTTTAATCATTCTAAGCAAATCATCCACAAATACAATAAAAAGTAAACAAGAAGTTGGGGAGCCCTGTCTTACACCAATCGTTACGGTTATTATCGCGGTCCCAATAATACTTTCTGTTACACTATACATGGCAATTATCGCGCCCAGCATCAATGAACCACAACCTAATCGCCGTAATACTCGGATCAAAACTTTTCTCGGTACCATGTCATAGGCCTGTGAAAAGTCTACAAATGTTATAAACAATTTCATCTTTTTTCTCTTCGCCATGTCACAAAACAAACGTAAAGTTACAATGTGCTCCAGGCATCCCCTTTTCTCTTGGGCTCCTGCCTGCTCTCTAAATGGCTTAAACCACTGCTTCAATCGGGAACACAGCACCATGTCATAAATCTTTGCAATGCTGCTAATTA
>JAXCGZ010003879.1:0-2500 GCA_037179515.1 Halocaridina rubra
ATGATGATAATGATGATGATGATGATGATGATGATGATAAAAATATTTGCATCTGGTATGGAGGCAGTAAAAGAGAAAGTACTAGAGTAGACTAACCCAGCAGTCTTTTCTGAACATTGGTATAACACCGGGAGTCTAGTTAGCGTGTTCGTTTTATATCGGGAGTCTCTACTGAGCACTTGTATTATATCGGTATTTTCCTTAGTATTGGTATTATACCAGGAATCTCTTGTTGGTATTGGTATTATATCAAGTCTCTTCTGAGTATTGGTACTAAACCGGGAGTTACTTCTAAAGGATTCTTGTTATAACAAGAGTCTTTTCTATGGATTGTATCACACCTGGAATTTCTTGCGATCATCGGTAGTATACCAGGAGTCTCTCCTAAGAATATGTATAATCTTCGTAATTTTTCTTTGATTTGGCATTGCTATTATGATGAGAGTCTCTACTGAGCATTGGTATTGTTTCAAGAGGCTTTTCTGAGAACTGGTGTTATACCAGGAGTCTCTTCAGGGTATTGGTAATATACCGGGAGTCTCTTCTGAACACTGGTATTATACCGGGAGTTCTATCGGGATTGGTATTATGCCAGAAGTCTCTACTTGAGCATTGGTGTTATACCGAGTCTATTCTTGGCATTGGTGTTGTACAGATGTCCTCTGATTTTATACCGAGAGTCTTGTATAAATATATTGTGACTGTAATCTTTTCAAAGCACTTGTATCATGCCTTGAGTTTTATCTGAACATTGGAATTATACCGGAAGCATTCTCTAAACAGACATTACATCAAGAGTCTTTTTTGGACAATATATTGGGGTCTCTTTGAATAATGTATAATCTATTTTTCAAAATAATACTAATCTATTTCTACATATTCCAGTGGTGGTATTTCATGAGAATTATTCTGGAGTCATGTATCAGCTTTATAGTGAGAGAATTCTCTCTCTTACTAGTATTATTTGTCTCATTTTTTGCTGAATATTAACCTTAACCACCGTGGTAGAGTTGCTAGTTTGATGCGTCAGGGCGAGGGTTCGCGACCCGCCACGATCTGAGGTTAGAAGGGCTTCAATCAGGGTAACAGTCACACTTGCCAAAACCAAAGTCCTTCGCAAGAAGACACCATCCTAGCCCTTCGTAGAAAAGGGAGTCTGTGACGTAAAACCTATAAAAATTTTTAAGAATATTAACCAATGGGATTTTCTGAGAGTTCTTCCGTAATTTTTTCTGTTTCTGAGCATTATACGGGTATCTCTCTTCAAAGTTGGAGGTTGACACAGGGCCATCGAGAGGTGGTCCACTCGGCTTCATAATCAAACAACATTAAAAGCTAATACAGATCTCATGTTGACAGGCATTTGGGGGATACTTCCCCTCCTCCCTCCTATACTGCATTAATAGTAGTAGTGAATTCTAACTTGGTAAAGCTTAGCTCTCTTTAACATAACAACTGACGTTTACGCCTGAAAGCGACCAACAAATATCAAGCTTTCTGAAGCTTTGCACAGTAGACAAATATCTGGTTTCAACCCTAAACAGCTTGTAGATTTGAGGGAATGAATAGTGTTCTTCTTCTGGGTAGTCCCCGGTAAACTAAGCAGATACCAAGAGCACAACATTAAAGCTATGGAGTCAATACTAAAACACAGACTCGGGTTTCGCTTGCAGCAATGCATGCCCAGCAGTATGTACTTTGGAAAATTAGAAGTGTACCCCTATATATATATATATATATATATATATATATATATATATATATATATATATATATATATATATATATATATATATATATATATATATATCTCTCTCTCTCTCTCTCTCTCTCTCTCTCTCTCTCTCTCTCTCTCTCTCTCTCTCTCTCTCTCTCTCTCTCTCTTCACATACCAATATGGCAACTTACCGCCGGCTAGAGCAAGTATTTTGTGTTATTGCATGTGAACTAACATCCGCCGCCATTAATCAGTTGGCGAATACTTTAGAAGTTCCTGTTCTTTAGAATGATTTTTGCACCAATTGGCAGGAAAAAGAGAGTCATCTTTCTCTTTCATGAACGTAGCTCATATGAGAGAGAGAGAGAGAGAGGAGAGAGAGAGAGAGAGAGAGAGAGAGAGAGAGAGAGAGAGAGAGAGAGAGAGAGAGAGAGAGAGAGAGAGAGAGAGAGGAGAGAGAGAGAGAGAATACCGGAAGGGTGGGACATCCATCCTTTTTTATAAGCAACTCCAAATAATCATTATGTAGGCCCTCCCCCTAATTATCACGAATATACGACATAGCCTTAATTCTAATTAATCAAGCTGTGCAATAATAATAATAATAATAATAATAATAATAATAATAATAATAATAATAATAATAATAACAACAATAATGATAATAATAATTATGGTAATAATAATAATAATAATAATAATAATAATAATAATAATAATAATAATAATAATAATAATAATAACAATAATAATAATAATAATAATAATAATAATAATTATTAT
>JAXCGZ010003879.1:10000-17500 GCA_037179515.1 Halocaridina rubra
GTGTGTGTAATTACCTAATTATGCTTACGGGAAAGAGCCCCAAGCCCGTAACTGGCCGTCTCCTGATCAGCTCCATTTTGTACTTAGTGATAGTTATCATACTTGTCCTTAAAACTATGGATTGTGTTAGCATTAACTATCTCCTCGCTTATCGAATTCCAATTATCAACTACTCTTACACTAAATAAGTACTTCCTTACAGTCTGCAAAGAAGTTTTCTTACGAAGCTTCAAACTATGACCTCTAGTTCTGGATCCAGCCATATCAAAATATCGATCCCTATCCACTCTATCATAACCATGAAGAAATTTAAAGACTATCACCATATCTCCCTCAATCTTCTAGCTTCAAGTGATGGTAAGTGTAATTCCCTCAGCCTCTCATCATAACAAAAAATGCATATTTCCGGCACCAGTTTCGTGGCATGTCTTCGAACTTTTTGCAGCATAACTACGTGCTTTTTCAAGTGCGAATTCCAAAAGGGGGCTGCATATTCAAGTTTTGGCCTCACATAGGTTATATAAATATTTCTGAACATTTCCTAGTCCATGTGATAAGAGAGCATATGCTGCCCTCACTATGCCATTTATATGCATTTCTGGAGACAAATTGGCCAGTATGTTTACTCATAGCTCTCTCATTCTCTGTCTCTTGAAGTTGTACTTCTGCCACCGAGTAGTCAAGCTTGGGCCGTCTTGCACTTGTACTCATTCTCATTACCTTACATTATGAAGTATTAAACTTCATTTGCCACTATTCTGATCACTAATGCAGACTATTTAGATCTTCCTGAAGATCTCTACCATTTTTCTCGGTTCTTACTTTCTTCATAAACTTTGCATCATCTGCAAACATATTCATGAATGAATTTCTAGACTCTGGTAGGTCATATACATATTCAAGGAACAAAAGTGGCCCTAAAACTGAACCCTGTGGAACTCCACTACTAACTCTTCTCCTTTCAGATACTGAGTCTTACTCTAACCCTCTTCCTTTATCCATTTCAAGACATTTCCACCAATTCTAGCCATTGCTTGCAGCTTCTTAATAAGTCTCCCGTGTGGGACAGTGTCAAATGCTTTCTGGAAGTCTAGGAATATGCAATCTGCCCATCCCTCTCTTTCCTGTAAGATTCGGCTTACCTCATCATAAAATTCTAATAAGTATGTTACTGTTGATCTACCTTCTGTGTGTGTGTGTGTGTGTGTGTGTGTGTGTGTATGTGTGTGCGTGCGTGCGTGCGTGTGTGTGTGTGTATCTGTGATTCCATGTATATTTATATAGTATATAAACTAATAAAAATAAAATGAGCTCTTAATACAAAAAACTTAATATATATATATATATATATATATATATATATATATATATATATATATATATATATATATATATATATATATATATGAATGTAGGTGCGTGTATTATACATGTGTGTAAATAAATGTCAGTAATTAAAAGTCAATTATAATAAAAATATTACAATTTGAATTAAATTCAAATGCAAATCAATGAGTATATTGATGAATGAAATTAAAAACAAATGAAATGATTCCTAAGTGATATGTAAATATGATTATAAATATAGATGAATAAATAAATATATATATATATATATATATATATATATATATATATATATATATATATATATAATATATATATATATATATATATATATATATATATATATATATATATATATATATATATATATATATATATGAGACTGCTATTGCTTTAAAGGGCTTTTAATTAATGATCAAAAGTCAATTCTTGAAATGAAAGAATCCTACCCATTTAGAGCATCAATGCAGCGATTCACATTTTGGCTTCTAAGTTTTCCAAACACTTTAGGAATCAAAGTTCAGCCTTTCATCAGAGGGTCTCTCATAAGTTCTTTTTTATGCTAATCGACTCGTTTCTGGTTCTCTTCTCTGTTGTTGTGACCTACTCTACTTAGCTATCACTCTGTTTGCTATCTATCTGTTCACTTATGGCGATGCAGAAAAGAGAGCATCCACAATCGTGCGTCCTTCGTGTCCTAGGATATCATTAAAAGCGCATTATGCAAATGGATATGTCCTAAGTGATAAAATATTCCTCCTCACACACTCTGCCTCGCAGGAAGCGACTAAAGTGGATATTCCAAGCACCTAGACAAATTATTTCATTCTCAAATACACCACGTGCTGTTGGAGGCTCCTAAAAAGGCTTTTTTTCTGGTGAAGATATAGAGAAAAATCCACACTCAAATAACTTGCAGATTATAGATGGGGATAAAATATACCAGCCCCGATGGAGAGGGAAAAGGAAAAATACTCTCGTATATTCTGTGTGTATTGTAGATAATAGCTGCAAAGTATATCCTTCGGGGTTAGAATGAAAAACACACTCATATTTCCTTAGTGTCGTTGGAGATAACTAAAAGGGATATCTCTGGGGTTAGGGAACAAATAATTTCACACTTGTCTTATCCTCTGTATCGAGGCTCACGGGCTAAAGATATAGGGAACCAGAGCTTAGGCATATTCTCCTTGAATTTTGCTTTCTTTCTATAGACCAACTGACAGGGAAGAGCAAAGGCTGACCAGTAACTGTTAAGCAAGGAGCTATGCACTTTTGCAGTGCTTATGAGACCCAAAGTGCTCCTTTTTTTCCCCAACCCAAACGAGTATCTACATTTCACACGGTAAAACCTGTTGAGCCAAAGAGGGCTTAAGTGACGCAAACTCAACATCTCGTCCAAAATTGTCTTTCTGAATGCCTGTGAAGAACATCCTGCATCTTTTTTTTTTTCAATACCAAGTAAGGTTAACATATGCAAAATTATATAAGCTTATTTTCATTGCATGGCCAACTACCCTTGCATTCTCTAATTACTGTGACCTTTTTTGGTAAGTAAAGATTTCACTGCATTAATGACCTTCAATTACACACTCAAATAACTTGGCATACTCACTTTGTCTTCTCAGTTTTCATGGCCAGATAAAACAGGGAGTGTTTACGGAAGAAGTCGATTATATCATAGTCTTTTGTTCTATGTATGTGCAGTCTTTTGTCTGAACCTGCGATGCATCTGGTTCCATTAATGACCAGCCATTTCCATCAGTGTATTATTTTGGTAAGAAAACACGACTAATTGATAAATAATTTTTTCGCAATTATTAGTCATGCAAGCTCTCTCTCTCTCTCTCTCTCTCTCTCTCTCTCTCTCTCTCTCTCTCTCTCTCTCTCTCTCTCTCTCTCTCTCTCTCTCTCTCTCTCTCTCTCTCTCTCGAATGTCGAGTTCAAGACTGTAAACAAAGATTTTTTTTTTCAATCACACGACCTACTCATTTATAGGAGGAGAAAGGTATAGAAATATTGTTTTAATTGCTTCTGAATGATGTAAGTTCCCATACACAAACAAAGTTCATCTTTAATCAAAATTATCACTTGTAAATGTTTTGGGCTTACATGATTTTGAAAAATGGGGAATCATTTCATCTCATATTTCATGCAGTTAGGGGTCAGGAGAATCAGTTAGAGGAGAAAGCTATAAAGGAAAGAATTATCAATTAGGAAAGAGACGGGGAATTGGTTACTAAAAATTAACAATCAGTAAGGGGAGAAATAACTCAGTTTGAGCAATGAACAGACTGTAAAGGGAAACAAGAATCAGCTTAAGAAAAATAAAACCAGTTGGGAAGAGAAATGTCTATCAGCGGAGAGGAGATTTAGTTAACAGAGGAAGGTCAATATGGGGAGATTACGGACACAGTGAGTGGAAACAGAAAACCAGTAAAGAGGAAAGGGGAATCCTCTTAGCTATGAGGAGTGTCTGAGATTCCTTTATTACAAATCACTTGTAGAATATCATTCATATTTTTCGTTTTGTTCGAATAAAATGAGTATGTACATACATACATACATGCATGCTTACATACATACATACATGCACACACACAGATATATATATATATATATATATATATATATATATATATATATATATATATATATATATATATATATATATATATATATAAACTAAGCTGAATTTGCAACGTCATTTTTAAGATAATCAGTGACACTGTTAGAAATTTTTTAATGATCCTTGGATATAGAGTATATCCTCGAGATTCATGATAAACTCTCTCTCTCTCTCTCTCTCTCTCTCTCTCTCTCTCTCTCTCTCTCTCTCTCTCTCTCTCTCTCTCTCTCTCTCTCTCTGATTCTATGCTTACATCCTGTTTGGTTTCATATTAATTTACATAAATAAATAGTAATCATGTATTCCGGGAGGTCATAGACTTCATCATGCTGAATAAATATATAAATGGAGATTAATAAAAATATATAATATAAACTCAGACAAGCAAAATAACAGGAGATGCAAATAAACAAAGACCAAATAAATAAATAAATAAATAAATAAATTTATTAATCAAATAATAAATGCATGAAAACAGGATATCTTTCTAAGTACCAATTCCCCTTCGACTACACAACCAATTACCATTTTCAGCTACAATGAATTATTTAGAATCTAAAATACTTCTCTCTCTCTCTCTCTCTCTCTCTCTCTCTCTCTCTCTCTCTCTCTCTCTCTCTCTCTCTCTCTCTCTCTCTCTCTCTCTCTCTCTCTCTCTCTCAGTTACTCAGGCATGCAGAAAGGCAAGTAAGTACTCGAGATAAGCTTTATCTTTGGAATGGGAGAGGGAATTTTTATTGATATAAAGTGATTGGATCATACAAAAAGGAATTTTAGTTCTCTTATTTTCATCATTATTTTTACATTTCTCTCCTTATTGCTCCCTTTCTTCACGCTCATTTATTTTCAATTTGTTTCATTTTCTCATGTTTTATCTCCAGTCTATTGCTCTTTGTCTGAGTTGTTGAAACTTGGGAATCCAGACGGAGTATTACTTAAAATCTTGAGAAAAAAAAAGAAAAAAAAAGGCTTTGGAGAGAGAAACAGATGAGGCAAGCTTCCGCATTTTGATGGGGATGAAAGTTGGTCATCGAGGAACTGGAAAGGACAACATTGTCGTCAGTCGTCTCCTAACGCCTGCTTGCTACAACAAAATCAAAACTTCTTTCAGTCATGGTGAAGAAGTGGAAGATTCAGCTGTGGCGTCAGCAAGTCCTAGCCCATGCTAAATTACTCAGCAGCCACAATGAGTAAATCACTGGCAATAAACCCTATATATGGAAAACCAGATGCAACGAAATAGGCATGGCCATGTCTGCTCAGCTGCTCTGCTCCTGACTTCTAATTCACCACATTTCCTGACTATAAAATAAAATTCGTCTGTGCTTCAGGCCAAATATCTGCAAGGGACGGACTTTGGTGGCGTCTACCAAATTCTAACTCCTATCTAGCAACTTAGCAGGCATATTAAGTACACCATTAGCAACGGCAGCCATATAGAGAAGCTAATGCGCCATGAAAACAAGAAATTAATGACAGCATTTTTATTTTGTTTCGCAAGGGAGCCATAATATGCATGGACAGTTTAAGCTAAAAATTACATGCATCGGGAAGGTTACTACATAACCACATAGTTACAAAGCACTTAACGACCACTTTTGGGTATTTTTAGTTTACGGTATGAACTTGCAAGGCATGATGACCTTGTTGGTTAACTGTGTGACCTTGATTGGGGGCATGGGGGTAAAATTGAGTTGCTAAGTATTGGGATTAATATATAAAGTGGCTAAATTTTTTTTCTTAGTTTTCAAAATAACTATGTATATTTTTTTAGGATAATCACTAAACTAAACTGAATCTGTAGATAAAATGATTGTATGAATACGAAAATAGGTAATTGAATTTAATCGTACTAACAATAACCTAACACATACACACACACACACACACACACACACACACACACACACACACACACACACACACACACACACACACACACACACACACATATATATATATATATATATATATATATATATATATATATATATATATATATATATATATATATATATAATGTAGACTGAAATAAGATAAAAACTCTAAATGTGCAATAAAAAACATTCTTTTGCATGCAATTTCAAGACAGGCTGGATTTTTCTGGACACGGCTAGTTCAAAAAATGGTCTGCCATTTTCCCTCTGTGTACTCATTACAACTAGTCATTAGCAAGCAATATCTCCTAGTTTTCTTCATGGAGTAAGAGCAGGTCCAACCCGGGTACTTTTATCTGTGGGTTTATACTGATCAGC
Organism: Halocaridina rubra; assembly: GCA_037179515.1. Classification (NCBI taxonomy): domain Eukaryota; kingdom Metazoa; phylum Arthropoda; class Malacostraca; order Decapoda; family Atyidae; genus Halocaridina; species Halocaridina rubra. Next base: position 16,232 of record JAXCGZ010003879.1, read on the forward strand.
ACCAGCCGCTAGTTGCGATACAACATATGAAGGGTCTTTTGGACTTAAATAGGATTGTCTAATACAATTCGATGTTAAATCTTGCTTTAGTCACGGTTCCTTTTCTATGCCTACATCAACACCGAATATTCTTGTATAATCGTTACACATTTCTTATTTCTTCACATCTGACAAGTCTCAACACTCCCCATCTCTGTTGCGCTTTACTTTGTTTTCTTCGTGCCCGGGTCCAATAAGGTCAAATTTATTTTTTTTTGTTGGGCCGTCCTGATTTCACAAATATATATATATATATATATATATATATATATATATATATATATATATATATATATATATATATATATATATATATATATATATATATATATATATATATACATATATATATATATATATATATATATATATATATATATATATATATATATATATATATATATATATATATATATATATACACACACATATATATATATATATATATATATATATATATATATATATATATATATATATATATATATATATATATATATATATATATATATATATATATATATATATATATATATATATATATATATATATATATATATATATATATATATATATGTGTGTGTGTGTGTGTGTTAGCTCGGTGCAACAGCGTTTACCTCCCTCTCAGAGGGTCCAGAATTCGACTTTCTACGGTAATTAGTGAATCAGCTCACAAAAACCTTTTATGTATGATGAGAAGATAAGAACAGACTTTTTTCGGAGCGGTTAGTTCATAAGCATCAGTTTCAGCCAGCAAAGCATAAATTGTGTGGGGTCGGAAGTGGAATAGTCAGTAGGTTTACGATATTCTCGTTCCGATAAAAATAATGGTATAAGTTCTGCTGCTCTAAGGCATTTAAATATTAACGACATCAAAAGCGACCGTGATAATAATAATAATAATAATAATAATAATAATAATAATAATAATAATAATAATAATAAAAATAATAATAATAATAATTGCGTTTTACGAGTCATTAATAATCCTCATTATGGGGTTGAACGCAGGCAAATTGGAGCTGGAAAAATGAGGCTGAATATCTTTCCTAATGGGCCAGTTATGGGTTAGATCACCAGTCTGTCACCTCCCGATTCGAGTATTCTAACCAATACGCTACCGCAGTCCCGAATGGCTACTATAAGAATAAAAGTCCAAATAGATCTTTACGTTATATATCATGAGTAAAAAACAAGCGCTTTCGTGGAGTTGAGAATTTAACATCCTCA
>JAXCGZ010003879.1:25000-35000 GCA_037179515.1 Halocaridina rubra
GATAGCCATCAAGACAACCTGAATACACCATCTAGCATAAATAATCAAATCAGTAACAGGTTACAAAATAGTGATGAAACAACAGCGTCCTTTCCCACTACTCCTAACAATACAACAACAGGCACTAACCAGAACAAGATTCTTCCCAGCACAAACAACCAACCTGGTAAAGAGTTGCAAAACAGCAAAGAAGATATAGAGTCAATCTCCACTACTCCTAACAACACAGCAACTGTCACTAACCAGGACACCCAAATTACATCTTCCAGCACAAATAACCAACCCAGCAATAGGCTGCAAAACAATGAAGAAAACAGAAAAGACAAAATAGCAGCAATCTCTATTCTAAACATTCCATCGAAGTCCTCTCCCCCACAGCCACAGTTGCCAAATAATGCAAGTGCAAGGGTTACAGCTCAAATATATATTCGCATTCCTGGCAACCCCTTTGAGAGAGAGATACGTAATACACTGACAAATCAAGGCATTCCTTCTGAAGAAGTCTTGATTAAGGAGCTTTCTCGCACACCAAACTGGGTTTCCTTCGCAATAACGATATCGAAAGGATTTCAATATGTGCCTTACAAACTGAATCAATGGCCTACAGGCACAAGTGTCCAGCCATTTCGTGGGAGCAAACAATGGACACAACCTGGGTATTCTACAAAATATCCCAAACTACAGTCATACCAAAATAAACAGCAAAGAGCTAATGGAACAATCCCCTATACGCGAGACTACAGAAAGAGACACGATACAAACCTCTCTTATCGCCGTCCACGCACAAGAGACTTCTCCTGGAGTGATGGCTCTTACAACCCTAGACACTCACCTAGGCATACAAACTTTGGGAAGGCCCGATCATACCACGGCACGTACTCAAACCAGCGTTACACATCCAACGGCAGGTACAGACACCAGGATCCATGGGCTAACCCCAGAACACACTACAATGATGAATTCCCAGCAGAATCACACAGTCGAAACTACAACTATGACTATGGATACCACCCCAATGAAACATGGTAATACCTCGTCTCCTGCTGTTGCTGTTACTGCTGCCGATGTGAAAGTTACTTGTAAATATAATGATAGATTATCTGTCGTACATATAAATGCACAATCCCTGTTATCCCATATACTAGAAATTGAACATATGCTTGTACAAGAAAATATTGATGTTCTTTGCATTAGCGAATCATGGCTGTATCCGTCAATTAATAATGCATTTATTAATATTCCTTCATATAATATTTATCGCTATGACAGTGGTAGAGGTGGAGGTGTATGTTTATATGTTAAAAATTATTTGAAGGCCACTGAACTAAATCTTGAAACTGAGAAGCACGAAGGAGTGGAAGATAAATGGATCTCTGTCCAACATAAAAAGTTTCCTTCTATTATCATAGGCTGCGTGTACCGCCACCCCAAAGCCCCGGTAACCTCTTTTAGCTATATTTTGGACGTTTTTAAGGAGATAATTTTAAAAAACAAACCAGTTTTTATATATGGCGATTTTAATGATGATCAACTAAAAAGAGAAAATAAAATGAGTAGACTTATTAAGAATTTAAATCTAGAACAGATTATAAATAAACCAACTAGAATCACTCCCACTTCAGTTTCTCAAATCGATCTAGTAATAACAAACTCCAAACATATGATAACTAAGTGTGACGTAATGCCAAGCCCTATAGCAGACCACGAGGAAATTGTAACGTCCCTAAATATTCGCAAACCAAAGAGACAACCAATATTTAAAACATTCAGATGCTTAAGAAATTATTCACAAGAATTACTTTGTAGTTTACTTATGAATGAAGTACATAAATTAAATGAAATTCTATATACCGATAATATAAATATACAAGTAAGAATTTTAACCAGTGTCTTATCATCATGTATAGATCGATGTGCACCACTCGTGACAAGAGAAATATTTCGTCCCCCCGCTCCTTGGATAACAGATGACATAAAAAACATTATGAAAGAAAGAGACAAACTACAAAATGAAGTAAAACTACAAAGAGATAATATCCCTTTAAGAGAAAAGTTTACAGAGCATAAGAAACAAGTAAAATCATTATTAAGTAACAGTAAGAAACAGTATTACAAAAATGAATTTCAAAACGCTAAAGGCAATATCTCTGATACATGGAAAATTGCTAAAACCATGCTTTCCAATAACTGTAATAAAAGTAGTAACATATCAATTATACCCGATGAGGTAGATGTAAGTGCTAAAGCAGAAGAGTTCAATAATTTTTTCGCTGAAGTGGGGAAAAAACCTTTGAAAAAACAAAAAAAGAAATAATAAATGAAATCAATAATAGTAATGGTGGTAATAATAATGATGATGGTAGTAGTAATAATAATAGCAATGTTGATAATGGTGTAAATAATAATGATGGTGGTAGTAATGGTAATGATAATAGTGATGATGGTAGTAATAATAATAATAATGTTAATCTTGAAGAACATAGTGCATTCAATAGAAGTAATGATGTCTTTAACCCTACTACAGTAGATTGTAATACAGTAATCTTAGTAATAAAAAATCTGAAAGACTCTAATGCATATGGATCAGATGGAATTTGTTTTCGTTTTACTAGAGATTCATTATTTGTAATAGCATATTATCTGACGGTAATAATCAATACTTCCATAGTTACCAATATTTACCCAGATTTATGGAAAAATCCCCATGTAATTCCTGGTTTTAAAAATGGAAATCCTGACGACGTCTCTAACTATAGACCAATCTCTTTACTACCAATTTTATCAAAGATACTTGAAAAGATTGTTGCAAATCAGTTAAGTGAGTTTCTTGAAAAAAAATAAACTTATTGCAAAAAGTCAACACGGTTTCAGGCCAAAATTATCAACTGAAACTACCTTATTGAAAATATCAGATGAAATATACAAAAATATAGATAATAAGAAAATATCATTGCTACTACTACTCGATCTTTCTAAAGCTTTTGATAGTGTACACCATACCATCTTATTAGAAAAATGCAAAAAAATGAACATTGACCCAAGCTGGTTCGAGAACTATTTAAAAAACCGCTACCAGTCAGTCAGAATAAAAGATGTAGTTTCAAGTCGCAAGAAGGTATTGTTTGGGGTCCCTCAGGGATCGATCCTAGGACCTATACTTTTTCTAATATATGTAAACGATCTAGTAAAATATTTACCTAACTGTTATTTCATTCAATATGCTGACGATACTCAAATCTTAATTGAAGGAGAAATTAATGATTTAGAAAATATTATTCGTAGAGCAGAAGAAATTTTGTATATGGCTAAACGTTACTTTCTAAAAAATGGTCTGTTACTTAATGAAACTAAAACCCAATCTATTCTTATCGGATCCAGACAATTATTATCAGAAGTTGATGACAATCTTCATATAAATTTTAACGGTAATATCATTAAGCCAATGAACTCGGTAAAGAACCTAGGTGTCTATTTTGACCGTTACATGAATTTTGAAATGCATATAGATGAAATTTATAAAAAAGTAATGGGTACTCTAATATATCTAAATAGGGTAAAAGACTCATTTGAAACATCAACTCGTATAATAATTGTCCAGTCCTTAGCTATGAGTTTAATTAATTACTGTCTCAAAGTTTGGGGATGTACAAATAAGACTCAATTACAAAGAATACAAAAGTTACAAAACTTTGCAGCACGAGTGGCTGTTGGCAATGTAAGAAAATACGAGCACATCTCTCCTGTTTTAAAAGATCTAGAATGGATAAAGATTAGAGATAAATATGTTTTTGATATATGTACCTTTGTTTTTAATATACTAAGAAACAATCTTCCTGATTGCTTGTATAATTTTTCTACAGTAAGCTCAGTTACCGGGTTAACTACCCGTCAAGGGGAAGATTTATTAGTACGAAGGTCTAAAACTGATATTGGCTCAAGAGATATAAACATTCGTGGACCTCATTTATATAATCAGCTTCCCAGAGAACTAAAAAATGCTGGTTCAGTGTATACTTTTAAATATAATCTTAAGAAGTTACTCTTAAAGGAAGATTTTACTTGTAATTTTTAATAGTACACTCATCTTTATGATTTGTTTGTTTTAGTATGTCTATATCGTACACCACAGATGTCTATCTGGAATATATATGCATCTTATTTGAATACCCAATGTACTTTGGAAATAAAGATTTATTATTATTATTATTAAAAGCTCTACCCCCTTAAGTCTCTGATTTGCGGAAATTCCCCCATTTATAAACGCCTTTAGCTGCAATTTCACGACCGCATTCTCTGCGTGTCGTAAGGGCGTTTAGGCTAAATGAAACAGAATAGTGAGGTTGGGGGGGGGGTCTATCTTGCAATCCCCTCAAAAATGATTTATTTCCTCGCCATATAAGGCATAGAAGGGGAGGATGGGAAAGATGCATTGCAGCCTTATTGTCTCAGTGCTTCTGTTACGGCTATGGCCACCCCTCTAAATGTTTGAAAGAGAGAAAGACTGGGTTTGTAATGAACTATGGCCATTTTAATCATTAAATAAAAGATAAATAAAAGTTTTATTATTCTAGCTTATGATCTCTTTTTTTACATATGGCAATGCTGAATTGCCTCTGGAGGTTCCCTGTTGTTGTTGTTCAAGCGGTAGAGTCCGCGACTCTGAGGCGCCAGGTTTAGGGTTCGCGCCCCGTCACGGTCTGAGGTTAGCAAGGGCATGTACTCAGGGTAACGATTACATCTGCCAAAACAAGTCCTTCGCAAGAGGGCAACCGTCCTATCCCTTGGTAGAAAAGGGAGTTCGTGACGTAAAACCGGAACAATTATATATAATAAATAAAATAATCTTAAGTAGTAAATAAACAAACGACAAATTTAAAAACTGCTTAAACTCAGAAATAAATAAATAAAATTAATAGCAAATTAAAAAACTTATTACATACATATACTGGTTGCTTCTAGAGCCTAAGACCTGAATATAAATATGATCAAATATAAACACAATATAAATAGCGCAAAGATATGAATGAAATAATACATTTATCTATCTACATATATTCGAAAAAATATAGAAAAGGCTGTGACCCCCCAAAAAATAAATACACTGTCAAGAGTAGAATCTGACTTACATTTTCTAAACAACCGTTGGGATAATACATTCATGTAGCCACAGTAACAAACGTCCCCCCCCCCCAGATCCTCCTAAATCCGGTTTTTGTGGTCGTAGAGAGAGAGAGAGAGAATGTATCTAGAGAGAGAGAGAGAGAGAGAGAGAGAGAGAGAGAGAGAGAGAGAGAGAGAGAGAGAGAGAGAGAGAGAGAGAGAGAGAGAGAGAGATATTAGCATATGAATTCTGGTCCCTGAAGAAAGAAACTGCTTTCAGAGGTTTTTTGGGCTATAGAAAACCTTCTCCACAAAGGAATGAATTGTCACCTCCACGTTACATCAATGCTAATGTTGAAGATGAAATAGGCCTATAGAGATGACACTACGATCCTCCTTTGGTGTTTTTCATTCCTCCTCCTCTAATTTTTTTATACTCAGTTTCTCCCTCGAGCTCTTCTTTATTTCACTCATTTCAACTTTCCACTCTTTGCATATTTCTTCTTCTTCTTCTTCTTCTTCTTCTTCTTCTTCTTCTTCTTCTTCTTCTTCTTCTTCTTCTTCTTCTTCTTCTTCTTCTTCTTCTTTCAAATTCAACCTCTTCCATAGAGGGTGAGAAGAGAGGATACTTGAACAGTGTTTTATAGGTGATTGAAGTGAAGAGTAATGAGAGAAATAATGAAAAGTAATGAGTAATGAGAGAAACAGTGAAGAGTAATGAGAGAAATAACTTCCACAGACACTACATTCCAAGCATTAATAGTGTGACCTGTTAGTGGATTTAAGAGGCCGTTGGTGGTGATTCAAAAGATGGAAGGGTTGGAGAAGTAATTTGAAATAATAATGAGGTAAAGAAACAGCTTCATACGATCTATAACAGCAGTTTGACACCATAAGGTGGTTCCTATTCTTTCATTTCTGACTGTCTAGTCGTACAATATGCAGATGACACTCAACTACTCCTTAGTGGTGATATTAATAATCTCCCAGAGCTAACATTAAGAGCAGAAAACACTCTGTCAAAAATTAAAACCTATTTCCAAGAAATTGGGCTGTTAATTAACGAAAGTAAAACACAGTGCATATTTATTGGTTCAAGGTTCCACATAGCACAAATTCCAGAAAACACAACAATTAATTTTTGCGACAATATTATCACACCTAGCAAAACAGTCAAAAACCTAGGAATTAACTTTGATAACCACATGTTGTTTGATTCCCACATAGATAAAGTATGCAAAAAGGTTACAGGAACATTAATGTACTTATCACGTATAAAAGGCAATTTTGAGACTACCACTCGAATAACTGTTGTTGAATCTCTAGCCCTAAGTCACATTAATTACTGCACAACTGTTTGGGGAGCTACCACTAAGACTCAGATAAACAGAATACAGAAGCTTATTAATTTTGCAGCTCGAGTTGCCCTGGGAGGAATAAGAAAATATGACCACATCACACCAGCTCTCAATAAACTTGGGTGGCTGCGGGCAGAAAATAAGGTCGCTTATGCTATTTATGTTTTTGTATTCAAAATTTTGGACCATCATTATCCTAGCTGGCTATTTGATTTAAAAACAGTCAGGGATATAAGGGGAACCAACACAAGACAGAGCAGTGAGCTCTTTATTCACAGAACAAACACAGAAGCAGGTTCAAAGATGATCACTATCGAAGGGCCAACACTCTGGAATAATATTCCAGAGCATCTTAAAAATGCATCCTCCTTCACAGCTTTCAAAGGCAAACTATATAGTTTTCTTTTGGACAAATAGTTGCTGCTCATTAAGAACTAATTATTCTCATTGTAAGGAAACAAATATGGAAATGATGCCGATAATAACGATCCTGTATCTAGTGGCATACTTACTACTTTATTATTAACATTATTGTAACATTTTTATTACAGCATTATTATTTTCTATGAAAGCTACATTTAATTTAGCTATATGTCTAACCCTCTTATTTATTAGTTTAATTACATGTCTACTTATAAGTTACTATTAATGTTGAATAACCATTGTACAAAATGGAAATAAATGTTTGTTTGTTTGTTTCTTCACATGTCAGTTGGGGATGAAGAGGATATTGGCATCGCAAGAGTGCCAATAACAACCCTGTCGTTCCGATTTGCTCTCTTGCTAAGTCACATTACGTGTGTGTGTGTGTGGGGGGGGGGTCAATGAAGTGATATCTTGATCTCTGACGCAGATATGGGTGAAAAAAAAAAACACTTCTGCACTTTTCAAGATATAAAATTAATCAAAAATGAAATCTTAGTCCCTTATAAAAAAAAAGGAGGACATCGCTGACTAGGAAATCCATAACAACCTGTAGATGGATTATTCGAATGAAAGATAAAATATCAATTGATATCCATAATAGACCCATTAAAGCAAAAACCTTCCCTACAGAAAATGGTAGAAAAAACAACAACAACAACAACAACCAAACATAAGGTAAAGACCAACTCCAATGCAGCCCCTATGAATACTTGGACCGTTAACAGTAAGCTTATTGTGGACATTACTACTCTCTTACACAACGCCATTTGACGGTATTTTTTAAATGGCGTATAATAAAGACAACGATGTGTTCTATACCAGAAAGATGGCGCCATTCCTTAGACAGTATCAACGTTGGGCTTTATTATCTCAATAACTCTATTTACATCTTTCTAAGAGACTATAAACTAGCAAAAGGTTCTAGCATGTGAGTCCATGTTCACTATGCTATGGACTCTGAATTCAGGACTCCAGAATATATTCTAAATGTTGAAAACAGGACTAACATTTTATTTGCTCAACTACTGGCACTCTGAGTTCAGAACATGCAAATAATATCTGAGTTTTATTCAGATATTCTGGGTATAAATTCAATATTCAAAGTCATTTTGATCTCAGAAATGTCATAATATGCTCCAGAATGCTTGAAGAGGGGAGGAGTTCTATATTAAAATTCCTTTACTTACTAGTACTCTAAGTTCATAATTTCTAACTTTGAACTATTAGTATACTAACATGCGATCTTAACTACTAATACTAAAAAGCAAAAATAACTGTGAATATGTTGAAAGACAAAGGGTCGAGCTGTTTTTCGGGAGTTCCGGGAGATTCAGTTTAAATACACTTCCAAAATAACTATTCTCGTAGGCCAACGTGATAAAGTTCGGCATATTTATGAAGTTATTTTCCAATCAGAGATGAAGAAACGAAATTTATCTACACAATTTTCTACTTCTAATATGAAAATCTCCATTGAAAGAACAGGTTTTACATTACTTAATCGTAAAAATTAATCTGAAGATTATAAAACCACGGGTCATTTCAAGCGACCCTTATGAAATCCAAAATAAATTTCACATTACCATTTTAAGACATATTTTCATTAACAACACTGAAATATAATATGTTGGTAAATTTTTATTTGATTTTATTCTTGATTATATTTTGACTCGATAATATAAACAGGTGGAGATGGGAAGGTTGGTAGCCATTTATCCACAAGGATTTAACAGGGGTGATTGGGTTGAATTGGTTTCTGGTGAATGCGTGTGCACTGACCCGGCCATCCCCCTTTTAGTCGGGAGGGGGGATTTCGGCTATCGCATATGTATGCATACGTATGTGTACATCTTTAGGGGAAAGGAAAACTTTAAAAAGACAGCCTATGGTTAGTGTAAATGTGTGTATGTGTGTTTTTTTTACAGAGAGAGAGAGAGAGAGAGAGAGAGAGAGAGAGAGAGAGAGAGAGAGAGAGAGAGAGAGTAGATTGGCGTATATATATATATATATATATATATATATATATATATATATATATATATATATATATATATATATATATATATATATATATATATATATATATATATATATATTCTACAATGTATTTTGTATTTCATATATGACGTTATTGGATATGAATATTATTACAGCTTTACTTTTGCGATAGGAAACTTTACTGCTGAAAGTTCAATAAGGGAAACAAGTAGAGAGAGAGAGAGAGAGAGAGAGAGAGAGAGAGAGAGAGAGAGAGAGAGAGAGAGAGAGAGAGAGAGAGAGAGAGAGAGAGAGAGAGAGAGAGATAGTTGACCAAAATAGGCTACAGAGCATTGGAAAAATATATCTACATCAGACCACCTGAGTAGTTTAATCTCGTCCAGCTACTTCATCTTCATGCCTCTGACCCCTCTAACAACCACTCCCTCCCCCTTGTCCACCGTCACCTGATTCAAATCTTACTCTTCCAGAACCTCTCCCCCTCTAATAATAATAATAATAATAATAATAATAATAATAATAATAATAATAATAATAATAGTAATAATAATAATAATAATAATAATAATAATAATAATTATTATTATTATTATTATTATTATTATTATTATTATTATTATTATTATTTATTTTTTTTCAAGACACTGATATAAAATGTGAACCAAAGATTCCTTCGTCTATTATAATGAGAAGAAATAAAAAACGTGGCTTCCTGTCTCCAAGCCACAACAAGACGTTACCTGCATTAAAGTAGACGCAAATATATTTTACAGATAAAGACTTCAGAATGGCAGGATTTCCTATTGATAGTAAAAACTGGAACAGTGCATGTGGTTCTCTGTCTATTAGAGGAAACAAAAGCCTAAAATGAATTAAATTACTTGAAAAGAGTCTTTGATGAAATCTTCCGTTTTCAGGTGGGAATATAACATGAAATTATCTCAGAATTATTGAGTACTAGAAACAGAATAAAAATGAATATTTCATCATTAAAACATGAATACATGGCCAACTAAATAAAGAACTTATATATAATGGCAGAGTATATTCACCAAAACTCTCGTCAGATAGAAGAGATTACTACAACTTCTTCCAGAAGGCAAATCTACCAAATATAA
>JAXCGZ010003879.1:50000-57500 GCA_037179515.1 Halocaridina rubra
CCATGGGACCAGCTATATATCTTCGTGACCCTTTTTAACCATAGGCCTCATCCTATTACACACTGGAGAGAGTGTTCAATGTTTCCTTTGACACCTAGCCAAAAGTCCTACGACATCCCTCCCCACTACACTGAAATATCTCTTATTTCAGTTTCATCATCCTAAACTAACATTTGTTTACAATAAAAACGGGGCCGAATTATTTAAGTTATCATCTAAGAAATCCTATTTCTATGAACTCTAAACAGTTTACACGAACATAGCATATATATATTTATGATTTTTTTTTTTTTTTTTTTTTTTTTAAAGTAAATCTACAGACAACTAGAGCATGCAGGGTCTATTTCCTTGTTGGAAATCTTTAATACAAACATATTCTTATATTTAAACAAACATAACCTTAAACAGTATAATTTCAGTGTGTAACTAATATCAAACATTAATTAAGATCAAAAGTCAGTTTAAATCAAAACATTAATTCATCTACTTCTCTCGTTTCTTCAAAAGACAAAATTGAGTTAGTTACAGTAAAATTATGACTCATGTAGAACATTAGCAAACAAATGAGGTAGAGTATTGGCATGTATACACATTTAAAATGATATAGACCATAACATCAACAGTAATTTCTATAAGAAACCTTATCTTAATAATTTCTATTCCTATCATTATTAGGGGGCATTGATTTGTCTTAAAATTAAGCCTTAAAAACTACTCCTCAAACAAAACATTTGTTACTTTTAGTAAAATTAAAACATTCACTATTTCCATATTCAATTACTATTCAGAGACCAATTGATAGGAGAACTTAATGGACACAAAGATTAAATCATAATTCAAATAATAATAATGCTAAAACAAAACACTAATATTATTTAAGCAGAAAAACAACTTATTAATCTTAGTGCAAATCATACAATTTATCAATGGCACTTATTCAGAACTATCTTTAAGGGAGTCTCTGAGTTGTCGCTTAAAATTATCTTAAAACTAGGTAAAACAAGTAATAAAAGGGGACCTTTTCTTTCCTATTTTTCCAGTTCTAAAGCGTGGGTTGTTCTTTCCAACAACTGATAAGGGATTTTTAAATACCCTTCTTTCTCTCTGGGATTTCATCCATTCATTTACATGGCTTTTTAGAGTGTTTTTTTTTTTTTTTTTTAGGACTTTGTTTTCTCTGTCCCTTGCTCATGAATTCTTGCTAGGCGCGATTCCACGGTTTCCCTCGGGGATTTCATTTTTTCACTCCCCCGCCGTCCTTGCTGCAGGCCCAGGTTTGTTACCATATCTCCTTTACTTGGATAGGCAAGACAAAAAGGGAGGATTGATGCATCTCTCTAATCCTTCCAGCCTGGCTTCCTCGTCCCGCCCTCGGCCGATCTTGATTAAGACCACCACGCAGGAGACCTTGCAACGTCACAGCGATTTCTCTTCCGTACGGCCATCCACACGTACCTTCGAAGCAGATCTCGGGATGAAAATTTGAACCTCTGTCACTACTACAGTTGTAAGAAAGGTTCCCTATGACTTCAGGGTACCAACAATGGCCATACGTTGGTAATCGAGGCTATACTTTGCCTCCCCTGCAACTGCAAGTGATTGCAATCTCTATTCAATGGGCACTAGGGACTTGTCTGAGCGGACAAAATCTAAAGACTTTTAGAACTTGCAGGTCGGGGCTGCCTAGGAATAGGGTGGTAATGGAAGGTATGCGTCTACACAACTAGATTATTATTCCAAGATACTTAGGGCTTAGCAACTGCTACAGAGCATTACTCTACTATAAATGTCAAAAAGAACAATCATTAAATGCTGAGAAAAGCCACTAAAGAAACATTCTTATTAGCGGTGGCTACAGTAACATCAAGTATGAATTCAGATAAAAGATACAAATCATCAAGTTACTGCTGATTTCATTTCAAAAATAATAATTAGCAACAGGCCATTGAGAGATAGCAACAATATCAGTCAACATAATAACATTACTAATAATCATGATCAAAATAAGAATAATAAACAATAAAAATAAGTATACTAAATCAGAAATATCAATATATATACAATGGAGACTGGCATTCAGAAGTAAGAACAGAGTTCTATACTTATACTTCATAGTAATGCTCATTCTAACACAGTCTCTTTTAATATTTAAATTCCTGCTGTCATAATCAATGTATATATATATATATATATATAGAGCATAAGTGGCAACTCGCTGGCTCCACAATTTGTCAATGGGAGTTCTATCTATTCTCTAAACAGTTGCAACATGTGGCACAAACATTTATGCAAATGGCGGTACTACCGATGTCTTATCAGTATTTATGCAATAACAGCATGCAACAATCTATTGACTGCAATAAAATGTAGGCACAATTATCGCCTAGCTTCGCTGGAAAAAAACACACACACAAAAAATCAAAGACAGCAACGTTCTTTTAGCATTGAACGGAGCCTCTGTCAGGCTCAGAGTCGAGTGAAAGGTAGGAGAGAGAGAGAGAGAGAGAGAGAGAGAGAGAGAGAGAGAGAGAGAGAGAGAGAGAGAGAGAGAGAGAGAGAGAGAGAGAGAGAGAGAGAGAGAGAGAGAGAGAGGCTGGGCGACCTTGAAATACGTCGTGGTCTCCACCCATGTGTCAGCTGAGACGGGCCTCTTCCTTTTACTTGTACTGAAAATAAAAAATTGTCGCAGAGTATCTGTAATAATAAAATAAATAAACAAATGGAAGTGAACAAACTTTTAGGAATGACTATCGATAGAGTTTTACGTTTATTGTCAGCGGCTATTCTCATTCCCTCATTAACAAAAACAAAAGCAAAAAGAACTTAGTGTACAACTGCAGAACTGTCGAAGCATAAATCCATTCCTTTCTGTTTAATCTTGATAAGGACTTTACTGTAACAGCATACACATCCTTGTCTATAATGACAATCTCTCTCTTTTCTTGCTATAAATCAGAGGGTTGAGTCGAAGCACACACACTCTGATGAAATTAAAGCAAAAGATTAAAATCATATGTGACAATATCTTTACTACTATCAACAAAAGTACAAATATCTTTTTCTTAACAGACGTCTTATAATGACTTAAATATCATTAGTTTTAAATTTAAAACTCAGCAAATAATCTCTAATAATCTCAATTATCTTTAATTAACTCAATTGTAATCTAAAATTCATGAAAATGATAGGGATTAACCATAGTTATCTCTAGATAATCTTTTCCAAAACTCTTTAAATAAGATTTTAAAGATTTCTTCAATACAAAAAGAACTATATAACAAAAACGGGTATCAAAGAATATAAAAAGTCTATCTCTGTGGATGCAATAATAAAAACAAAAAGTATATTTCATTAGCAACAGTAAAGAATGCATTTTGCTTAAGTTTCAAAATCTCGTACGGAGTTGTACATAAACAATTCAAACATAAAATATATATATTCTTTTACTATCTCGAATTTGACTTATAACTGCTCTGTCTGTTTGCTTTTACGGGGGTGCGCATGTGGGCGCTGTTTTCTCCCCTGTTCTTTTGGCTTCTGGATAAACTTCTGCTCTCTCAAATACGGGATACAGCTGTGTAACATTCTTGTTGTCATTTCGTGTCAGCTCTCACTCTTTCTTTATGACCAAGCTGAAATAATTTTGATAAAACATTATCATGGCTAAAACTCGCAAAGTCTTATTTTATCAATCTAACATATCTCTTCAGACAAATAATGTATATACTGCAGCTAGCAAAGAAAATAAAGAATCATTCATAGATTCACGTCCTTTATCACGTAACATCTATCTTGGAATCTCTCGGAAATCGAATAATAATCTCAATGGCGGAGTAGGGGACAAAACAAAAATAAAACAAACTTGGCATTTCAACCATATCTGGGCAGGTGGAGAATTACTTTCTCAAACATATCCCTCACTAGATATTGCAACAGCGCATCACCTCCCATAAATACACTCTGATATGGCATGCACAAGGACCTGGCGGAGCAGGGGAACGATCCTCGCAGACTCCCCAATCATGCTTCCTAACGGTGCTTTCCGCGATTTCACCCCCTAGAGCAACCCCCCCATTATACCCCCAGTCATTCATACTCATTCGCTATCACATTCGCTATATCACTTTCAAGACAATCATCCCCTTTCTGTAAAATTCCCTTTTATTTACAACGTTGGTTTCCCTTTTCCTTATCTCTCTGAAGGAGAGTAAAGGTGAAATCTCGGCTGAGCCGTGCGGTCACAGACTTCCTCACCAGTCCTAGGTCCCATTCTCACGAACAAACAAACATTCTACTCCCTTGAAGCTACGTTTGGGTGACACTGAAAATCCTTCCCTATTCTAGGACAGCACAAATTCCTCTAATTTACTCTTACTTTCGCCTGCATAGCGCAAAATTAAAAAACTCATCTCTAAACAATATCACAAAATTTCTTATTCTTCAAAAATAAAATGCCACACACGTATCGTAAAGTTAATCCCTTCATCATAACAACATTAAAAAACAATCTGTCATTTATGTCTTTCTTTCGCTAAAACATTACTCCCGCGGGGAAAAAAACAAACAAAAAAAGAAAGAACCTTGAAAACAGGCGCAATCTTAACACTCTATTTCTTACGCTTTAAGAAATTTATATAAAAATGATTTTACACGTACTTTAAAATATCAAAGCTCAGTACAATTATTACATATTTATAATAACGAGGTTGGGAGATCGATCGGTCACTTCCGCATTCCTTTCTCGAAAATCACACGTGTTCTAAGTAAAACCTTAAAAGCAGATTCAAGTATATTACTCACTATAATTCTTACACTTAAGAAATTAATATACTGTAATAGTGATTTCACGTGCATTAAATTTGTCAATTAAAAAATCGATACATTCGCGTTCTTAAAATTCAATCTAAGCATTAATACAAATAAATGGAACGCACTTCCAACGAAATTTCTTTACATTACTCAAATTATAACAAAAAACGGAGTTTATTACTGCTTATAGCTATTAGTACAAATTATCCATGTTAGTAATGGGTACAGAAATTCTACTTTTATCAACTTATTAGGCACCACACCCCTCATAGGCGGGTTGGCTGAGTCAAAGCATAACTACAAGATAAAATGGCGGCGTCCACCGACCTCAATTTCTTTTACTAATTGTCCCATTACTCACTGGATACAGATCACAAGTACTTAGCTATTTTAAGGAGGTGGTCCTGAAGAACTTCATGGCAGAAGGCAAGGAAGGAGGGGGTTCTCCTTCTTCTCTTCGAGTAAAATCGACGAATCGCCGTCTTCTTGGTCGGATCAGGCAACTTATATTTCTTGTAATGGGCATTTTCACTCAATGCTCCGGTCACACTTCGGCTTACTAAGAAATATCTTAGGAATAGTTCCTTCAAAGTTTTATAATATTCTCTATTTGACCACTCGTCACTTCTCATCCGCAGACCCCAATATTTCAGGAAGTCGGTCGCGGGAATTATGGACGGACATTCGTGGTCTTTTACATTTGCGCCGTCGAGGTATAAAAGTGGATTTTTGACTCGAGGCGTCTTTACAACCAGGGCACGGGGTGGGGGCTTGTCCTGCTGCGTTCCCTGTGTCACCACGGGGCTCGGAGCGGCAGGCTGTTCGTCGATGTTTGAGGCGTCGGTTTCTCTGTCGGCGTCGACCAAGTTCCTTCTCGACGGAGCGGCGTCGGCAGGAGTTTGTAGGTGCCGCACGTGCTCCTCCAGTTCGAGAGTTCTCCAGTGTTTTGCCTCGTCACTCATTTCTTGAATTGGGAGATGTTGGATTTCTGCGTTTGCCATTCTTATTTTCTTTTCTTCGCACTGGTTTCTTCTGTTATGAGAGTCTCTTCGTATGTTTTTCCAGGTGTGATGATCCGTACTGCGCTGCCACCATTGACGTAGGGGTTTTGTTTACTTCCTACGTTCTAATTATTAGTACCAGACGGGTACAAGGTAAGAATGGACAAGCAGTGATTCCTTTATCTTAATTTATTCTAGAGTACAACACATCTTCGACGCCTCAATGCCCCCACCCTATGATTAACTCAATCTCTGATCTATTCGTGCCCCTGGCAAAGTTCTAACTAACTCTGTCTGCCTTGGGTGGTTCTTGAAATACCCCGAGGGCAAGGCGTGGCTTGACATCCAACTCGGCAAATCAACTCCAGGTTCGAAGTGGATTCCCGCCTATTTTGGGGAGGGGCTATTCCAACGAGCCTATTGCAAAGGAGTGGGTGGTAATTGCCTATTGCCATTGGGTATCTCCCCCGGGCTTGTACTTCACATTTAGGACAAGTGTTTCTGTGTGGTATGGGAAATAAAGGACTGGTTTATATCTCTCACCCTCTTGAGATATTTGATACGCCAGATGCCGAGTCCCATGGGACCAGCTATATATCTTCGTGACCCTTTTTAACCATAGGCCTCATCCTATTACACACTGGAGAGAGTGTTCAATGTTTCCTTTGACACCTAGCCAAAAGTCCTACGACAGATAGATAGATAGATAGATAGATAGATAGATAGATAGGTAGATAGATAGATACATAGATAGATAGATAGATACATACATACATACATACACAGATATAGATAAACAGACAGATAGATAGACAGATAGAGAAAGAAAAACAATAGTTATAAGACTGAGATGTGTGTGTGTGATTACCTAATTGTGATTACCTAATTGTGTTTACGGGAAAGAGCCCAAAGCTCGTATCTTCCCGTCTCCTGATCGGTTCCATTTTTAGACTTAGTGATACTTATCATACCTGTCCTTAAAACTATGGATTGAGGTAGCATTAACTACCTCCTCGCTTAGCGAATTCCAATTATCAACTACTCTTACACTGAAAAAGTATTTCCTTACATCCTGCAAACAAGTTTTCTTCCGAAGCTTCAAACTATGACCTCTAGTTCTAGAGCCAGCCATATCGAAATATCGATCCCTATCCACTCTATCATAACCATGAAGGAATTTAAAGACTGTCACCATATCCCCCCTTACTCTTCTAGCTTCGAGTGATGGCAAGTCTAATTCCCTCAGCCTCTCATCATAACCGAGATTGTGTATTTCTGGCACCAGTTTCGTGGCATGTCTTTGAACTTTTTCAAGCTTAGCTATGTGCTTTTTCAAGTGCGGATTCCAAAAGGGGGCTGCATATTCGAGTTTTGGCCTCACATAGGTTACATAAATATTTCTGAACATTTCCTTGTCCATGTGCCTGAAGGCTACCCTTACATTTGATAAGAATGCATATGCTGCCCTTACTACGCCATTTATATGTATTTCTGGAGACAAATCTGCCAATATGTTTACTCCTAGATCTCTCTCATTTTCTGTCTCCTGAAGCTGTACTCCAGCCACCGAGTAGTCAAGCTTGGGCCTTCTTGCACTTGTACCCATTCTCATTACCTTACATTTTGAGGTATTGAATTTCATTAGCCACTTTTCTGACCACTCATGCAGATTATTTAGATCCTCCTGAAG
>JAXCGZ010003879.1:65000-77500 GCA_037179515.1 Halocaridina rubra
CAAGAAGTGGATGGCGAACCTCATCACATATGAGGAGTCGTGATCGGGTTCTCGAGAGCAAGAGCCAAAACACTAAAAGGCTGAGCTCAAAATGATGGTGCAGCACTTCATCATCATACTGAGTTTAAAGAGAACTACCTTAAGAGGGATGCCATTACCATCTCCTTCCTTGTTTACATGCTGTTCTAGCGAAGAGATACGGCACAAACCTCAGCTACTCTGAATATTTAAACTAGGACCCCTTAAAATGGGAGTTATGCACATGCGTTGTGCGCGTCGAAAAACCTATTTTATGAGCCAATTATTAGTCCCCTTACCACACCCACAAGGTCTCTCTCTCTCTCTCTCTCTCTCTCTCGACGCCTTCACTCACTCATATCTTTTGTTACTGAGCATAATCATTGGTTTCCTTGTTAAGGTGCACAACTGCGCCGCCTGTTTGAGAAAACTAACACATTCTCCCGAGACAGAGGCGAAGAAAAATGCCCTCATAGGACCCGGGCACTGAGAAACATAAAAGCAGAGAGAAACGGAGATGGGAGTGTTGTGACTTGTCAGATGTAAAGGGAAAATAAGATATGTGTAACGAATAGGCAAGAATATTCTGTGCAGAAGTAAGCATAGAAAAGGATCCGTAACTGAAGGAAAACTTAACATCGAGATGTCCAGGACAGCCCTATTTAAATCTAAAAAGCCTTCAGCTGTAGTATTATACAGCATGTTCCCGATTCCGCCTTAGGTTAGATTAGGTTACAATAATATGATATTTTCTCACATAACTATCATAGGATGCTATAAGTAGGAGAATTGGTAATTATGATTACAAACAATACATCCAGCTACAGAAAACAGTATTGAGAATAACTGTTCAGTAACTACACATGACACTAATAATAATAATAATAATAATAATAATAATAATAATAATAATAATAATGATAATGATAATGATAATGATAATGATAATGATGATGATGATGATGATAATAATAATAATAATAATAATAATAATAATAATAATAATAATAATAATAATAATAATAATAAAAGGATTTTAACTTCTCGAGCTACCCTCAAGTTCTTCTTCTTCTTCTTCTTCTTCTTTTTCCATAACGCGATTTCCGGAGCATTAATGGGTAGTAGGGAGCTTTATAAATTGCCTCTTAAAAATAACTTAAGCAGTTGTAAAGTTAGTTTAGTACACATGCGCAGCTCATTTTGCGGTGTGAAATATTCTCTCTCTCTCTCTCTCTCTCTCTCTCTCTCTCTCTCTCTCTCTCTCTCTCTCTTGCTGTGTGTATGTGTTTATATATACATACATACAATATATATATATATATATATATATATATATATATATATATATATATATATATATATATATATATATATATATATATTAATAACACTGAACTGTTAACATACAGTCTAAAACGGTAGGAAAAGCCCATTAAATAAAGCAACGAATATATATATATATATATATATATATATATATATATATATATATATATATATATATATATATATATATATATATATATACATATATATATATATATATATATATATATATATATATATATATATATATATATATATATATATCTTTCTGATTCTCTCAATCTACTACATAGCAGGAGAGCATCACAGACGTTCTTTTTCTATGCCTACAGCTACACTGAATATTTTTGTATATTCATCACACATCTTTTATTATCTCTTCACATCTGACAAGTCATTACACTCTCCATCTCTGCTTCTCTTTACTTTATGTATTCTTAGTGCCCAGACCCGATGAGGGCTGTTTTATTTTATAATATTTTTTGGCCCGTCCTGGTGACACAATCATAAAAAGAAAGAAAAAAGTATACTCACCCATAATGGCAGGAAAAAACACGGCTCTCTCTCTAAGTTTGTTCTTATATCCTCACGGACCAAAAAATATCTTCCTCTTATTGTTTTTTGTGTGACCCTATAAAAGGTATCAGTCTATTCAATTCTGTCTAACACTCATTAAATAATAGTAACGGCCGAACATCAAACAGTTCGCTTTTAATAATAATAATAATAATAATAATAATAATGATAATAATAATAATAATAATAATAATAATAATAATAATAATAATAATAATAATAATAATAATGTTCCGGTTTTACGTCACGGACTCCTTTTCTACCAAGGGCTAGGACGGCTGCCTTCTTGCGAAGGACTTGTTTTGGCAGATGTAATCGTTACCCTGAGTGCATGCCCTTGCTAACCTCAGTCCGTGACGGGGCGCGAACCCTCGACCTGCCGCCTCAAAGTCCCTGACGCTACCATTTTGCCACGGAGACTACTTAATAATAATAATAATAATAATAATAATAATAATAATAATAATAAAACAATTGTCTGACTGTTGAGGGCCTTAATTAGGTACTATGCCTCACTAACAAAGATAGACAAATTCAAGTGGTATGTCAAAAGTAGTAGTTTGTCCGTTACCTTAGTTTATCTCCGAAGAGGATTTATTACTCGCAAAAGTAACGTAGACACAGTGACTTATTTCCATAAGGGAGATGTCGGAGTAAAGTACCCTTTGGTGGTTTGTACACCATCGCTTCACTAGAAACGCATAAGACTTAGAAGAATAGGGTAATGGAGTATCTACTGTGGAAGGCACCCTCTGTACTCTCACCAAATTCGGTGGATGAATGGGGTTGAGTCAACGGTGATAGAGAACCTTCATGAGTTTGTGTTCGATCAGGGTGGACAATGTAATAATAATAATAATAATAATAATAATAATAATAATAATAATAATAATAATAATAATAATAATAATAATAAAAATGATGATGATGATGATAATAATAGTAAAGAAGTACCATTATAGTTCTAGAAGAAGCAGCAAATCAAGTAATTTGATTATCATGTGGGCGGAGTGGGTGAAAGAGGGCTTTAAATGAGTGAAGGAGTGAGTGGCGTGGGTGACTGAGTGAATGAGTAAGGATGGCATACTGCGCCTGTTGCTTCCTGTAATGTACTGGAGCCTTGAGGCTCTATCGAGGTAGTTCGAATCCGCTAGCTATCTCCCATATCTTGACCTCGCTAAAAAGATTACAGAACTGGAAGGTGAGGGGAGACGAATTCTTTGTGTGGTAACAGCTCCTGTCCCCTCAGCATGCTCAGTAAGCGTAACATAAGATGGGTGAAGTTAACAGAAAAATTATATGTATGATTATGTTTTGGAAAGAGTTAATAATGACCCCTCAATACATCTCTCTATGCTAATAAGTGTTTGTGACACACTGATGTATTTAGGGAGTGTAATGCTAAAGTGGTTAAAACACTAGAGTACATTATCGTCAATAATATATATATAAGGAAATAAAAAATAAAGAAAAATAAGTAAAAGGCTTAAGAAAAGGGAAATTTTAAGAATAACAAAAAACTATCTCTTTCATGAAAAATAGGAAAGGGAGAGAGAGAGAGAGAGAGAGAGAGAGAGAGAGAGAGAGAGAGAGAGAGAGAGAGAGAGAGAGAGAGAGAGAGAGAGAGAGAGAGCAGGAACACATGGTAGGGAGTTGAGGAGGAGGAGGAGGAGGAGGAAGAAGGAATGAGGAGGAGTGTGAAAGTAATCCTGATAGGATCTGGGTCCATCTGATACTACTATTCCTCAACATGTCTCTAACGCTGAACCCTCTACCTTCCTCTTGGTCAAACTTCTCTTTTATCAATAGACAAGAAGCTCTATTGTGTCCCCTCGGATTGCAATAGGATAGGTGGGGCTCAGCTCTCATATCCCTAACGCACACACATACACATGCACACACTAATGTGAGTGTGTGTGTATATATATATATATATATATATATATATATATATATATTATATATATATATATATATATATATATATATCAAGCTGTTCGGACTTATCAGAATACTAGTGATCTCATACGTATAAAAACACAATATGTTAAAACATACGAGCCGAAAAAAAGGAAAACAAGCAATTACTTTTCAGAGTACATTCAGTCGTGAAAGTTAACAAAACAATAAGAAACTCAGGCAGACAATCTAATACCATGGCTAGATGTGAATAATTATATACAGGTTGTAACATCGTAGTGGAAAAAAAACAATGACTGATTGAGAGAGTGACTGGCAGACATGGACGGAAACAATGGGTGGATACTCGCTGACTGACTGATGTCCGTTTCATGTGCTTGTTCAATTAAAAGGAGAAAGGTATACGAGAGGTGTACAAGGGAGGTGGGAGATCACTAAGCCATCCCCCCACCTGTATCTCAATGGGATGCTCCAGGTGTCTCTCTACCTGTGCCAATCAGAATTAAAGGGTGCCTATCAAAACTTACGTCACACAATAGGTGATCAAGCATGTTGCCATATCCTCTTAGTACTGCGGTGTTTATTATCTATTTTGAAATTACTCTATTTAATCAAGACACATTGTCGTGTCTTAATTGAGAAATTGTACACTCTTTTATTTCAATATAGTTTTTTCTTCTTCATAATGAATTTTCTTTATTTTAACTTATAAGATATTTTGTTTTCTTATGGGTCTTGTACCTATGAAATAACTTCCAGAGATACCCCCAAGTGTGTCCTTCTCTGCATCAGTGAAAGGGGTCCTATGCCACATAATAAAAAGAAAGGAAATTTTTCGTTTCATCTAAATTCTGGGTATTGTACATTACAGGGGGGGGGTGTGTGTGGGTGTGTGTGTGTGTGTGTGTGTGTGGTGTGTGTGTGTGTGGTGTGTTTGTGTATGTATGTGTATGTATTATATTTGTAATTCGTAACTCCTTATCTTATCATGTTCATAAAAATAAAATAATTTCAGCTGCATCTAACTCCATACTTCTTTTCTTTGTTTAGTTTCTAGTTAAAGTCTTGGATATGCTATGCACCTGCCGTAGAGCATATACATTTGAAGCAAGATTAAGTTTGGTTAAGCTTCTAAGGTAATTTTTCCTGAATTATGTGATTTTTCTAACGCCTTTATAGCCCCGAGTTCAGTGGTGTAAAATCCTTTACGAATCAGTTCAGTACTTGCAAAATATAACTGTGTTTTATACGTGGGTATCAAGAAAGTAAAAAAAAAAATATACATAGACGCATATATTTACAAATGCACATCACAATCATATAAAATGCAATCAAAATCATCTTCCTACCTTAAGCTCTGAGACGAACCATCGCCGGCATATCCAAAATGGGTGAAAATATCGTCAAAATCACACTTTATATCAAGTAGACCCACCCTTGCACAAGCTACACACGGCTATCCGAACAAAATCAACACATCCTTTACAAACCACTTCGATATTCTGTTTATTATTCTATTCTCGATATTAATTCTCTCCCTGTTTTTTCTCTTTAAATTTTGGTATTCTAAAGCTATATGTAAGCTTGACTAAGCATTTACTTCATGACTATATAAATAATGTCATAAAAAATCAGAACTGGAATGGTCACTTCTCTCCAGAATAAATTCGTTTTCTTTAACTCTTCTGAAACGTCAAAGTTTAGAGAGAACAAAGTTATATACTTCTAGTTATCAGAGATATGAAGACTTTTTCCAAAATCACTTTTATAACCTCACAAAATCACCTCCGATCTACATTTCAATAATTTGCCAACTCTTTTCTTAGAACCTCAAAGTTCTATGAAAAATAGTATTCATAGCTAGCAAGTTACCTCACATACGATGGTGAAAAACATCAAAACATTCACAAAACGCCTCCAGTGTTATCTTTTTTTTTTTCTGTTCTCTTAAAACCTTAAAATTCTGGCTATCAAAGATGGATTATACATTGTACTTCCTTAATATAATAAACTTCACTTCCCAGAAGCAACCAACGCAAGAAGTGAATTTTTTTTTATTCAAGCCTCATTACCATTTGCCTTAGAAGGATAGGAAGGAAATGCTGCAGGAGAACATTCCTCTTTTAATATCAAAATTTCTTGGCAACTCTTCTTACTCAAACAAATATATAATGTATTTCATTCCATCATCCAAATTCTATTTCTTTTTTCTACAATTCATCTATTTCATCACATTCTGATGTGTACTTATATATTAGCGTACATCCTTATAATATTTTTTAATTACTTGTAATCATATTTATTTTGAAGAGCGAGATTTCCACTGACTAGTTAAATAAATGGTAGAGATATTAACATTTCCTTTTATATTTTTCACACGAATAAAACATGAAGTGGGTACAGCCATAAGTGGGTAGGTTTGTTTACCTAAAACACAACAACTTCAAGCAAGATTCTCTTGATAGGGGGCTGCCCCACCATCACTTATGAGCCCACCAGCTAAAAGTTCCTTCAGCGACTTCTTCCCTTAATTACAAAAACATTCACTTCCATAAAAAAAAAATAGGAGCCAATGAGGGTATAGAAGCCCCTTTAACGGGGTTCCGAAATTACGTTTTGATGTTTGCTTTATCGAGTACAGTTCATTTCGTCCACAAACGAACCCGCCTTGACCGCTAACAGATGGCAAACAACCACATGTGCAGAGCAAACAATCCTCGCCGCACACGCACACACACACGCGCGCGCATTCTACGCTTTCGCCACAATCCTACTAATATTGGCTCTCACTTACTCTCTGGAGTCTTGGAGGGTCTTATCCCCTCCCTCTATCCCCCCGGAGTCCTCCGCGGGATGAGGACGGGGTTTCGAACACATTGAAAACGATGCCAAATACTGCCACATCCATTCCCTTACTTCCATTACAATATTTTTTCATTTCAAGTATTTATATGAAGTAGTGGCCATAAAAGTAAGTTGTATATAAAGAAAATGCACTAACTCAAATAGAATAGGTAAATAGAAAAAAATAATAATAATAATATAAAATATGAAGTAGACAACTCAGGAGTTGTAAGGAGGGATACCCTCAAAACAACAGTCTCTCTCTCTCTCTCTCTCTCTCTCTCTCTCTCTCTCTCTCTCTCTCTCTCTCTCTCTCTCTCTATTGTTTTACAATTTCCTGTCATCAGCTAATCAACAGTAATGCAGAATAATAATAATAATAATAATAATAATAATAATAATAATAATAATAATAATAATAATACTAATAATAATAAAATACTACTACTAATAATAATAATAATAAATAATAATAATAATAATAATACTAATAATAATTACAACAGCAACAACAATAATAATAATAAATGGAAAGTGAAGGCAATTGTGAAAAAACATCCCATAACCTTTCTTTTCGAGTGCCAAATACATTGGAGTATATGACCCTCGTTCGCTTTTTTTTTTTTAACTTTATAAATATAACCAAATAAGCACATTACCATATGTGAAAACATGAGTATATATATATATATATATATATATATATATATATATATATATATATATATATATATATATATATATATATATATATATATATATATATATATATATATATATATATATATATATATATATATATATCACCTGCATCATTTCACATTCACGCTTGAGAAGTCTCCAGAATTTTTTCCCGGAAAAACGTAAAGCATCCTTACTTCAGCCTAATGTTTTTTCGCCAAAAACTAATTCCTAAAAGTGTCCTTTTTGCATTTTCTTTCAGAAGTTTTCGTCTCTTAGAGAGCTGGTGAAGTAATGGGGTGAACATTCTCTTATATGGTCAATCTAGTTATTGCTTTTTCAGTATATGAAGAATGAAAATTGTAATCTTCATGGGGCCAATGTATAGTGGTAAACAACAGGACTCTTTTGGAGAGGAAATTCAGAAGACATTTCGCTTATTTTTTAAAAAAAGGTAACATTTCACTTTTGTAATAAATATGATACTTAACCTTGCTCTCGGGATCAACAGTTTGTTTCCCTGAATGTCTCAGATCTTTCATTACTTTCAGCTTTTCCTTTATGATATAATTTTATATTTTGCTTACCAGTAGTAGTTCCTGTAGATGGCATTGGCTCGTTATTCCCGTTGTGCCACTTATACTTGAGCAATTACTTGTATATTAAGAGCATCCAGGACTGATTAGAACTTGTGATACTCTATCTAAATTCTAAATGTACTCTCTACCCCAGGCAGAACTATGATGAGCTTGTTTGACTCACCGTCCTACTCCTTGTAAATAAATCATATTGACTTTAAATCACCAAATTTCTCTCTCTCTCTCTCTCTCTCTCTCTCTCTCTCTCTCTCTCTCTCTCTCTCTCTCTCTCTCTCTCTCTCTCTCTCTCTCTCTCTCTCTCATTTAGAGTGGCATGATAAAGTAAGCCACAAATTTTTAGTTTTTCCTTTCACTTGTTGCAGTAAACTGGGGCTGTGAATTATTTCTTGTTGTTGTTATTATTATTATTATTATTATTATTATTATTTATTATTATTATTATTATTATTATTATTATTATTATTATTATTAGTAGTAGTAGTAGTAGTAGTAGTAGTAGTAGTAGTAGTAGTAGATGATGATGATTTTTTTGTATTCTTATTTGGATAAATGAATATATCAATAAATTAATGAAAAAGTAAGCATATGGCCAAATAGGCAAAGGAACATGAAAGACATAAATTACTAATGAGGAAATAGCCTAGCTGATGATGATGATAATTTTTATCATTATTATTATTATTATTATTATTATGATTATTATTATTATTATTATTATTATTATTATTATTTATAGTCACCTTGGCACAAGCTACCACGTCCACGACTTTGAGGCGTCAGGTCGAGGGTTCGCGCCCCGTCACGGTCTGAGGTTAGCAAGGGCATGCACTCAGGGTAACGATTACATCTGCCAAAATAAGTCCTTCACAAGAAGGCAACCGTCCTAGCCCTTGGTTGATAAGGGAGTCCGTGATGTAAAACAGGAACGGAACTTTATTGATTATTATTATTATTATTATTATTATTATTATTATTATTATTATTATTATTATTATTATTATTATTTAATGTGGCTTAAGCGGTAGCGTCCGCGACTTAGAGGCGTCAAACCGAGGGTTCGCGTCCGCCACGGTCTGAGGTTAGCAAGTACATGCACTCAGGGCAACGATTACATCTGCCAAAACAAGTCCTTCGCAAGAAGGCGACCGTCCTAGCCCTTGGTTGAAAAGGGAGTCTGTGACGTAAAACACACTTTTATTGTTATTATCATTAGCCAACAACTGCTTCTTGAAAATATAGATGATGCATGACATGAAATGACTTTGCAACTACTGGAAAAAATAATTATATATACGCAAACTATTTTTCCATAAGGACATGAAAACATGATAAACATAATAAACAAGGCAAAGCTGCACATAAAAAAGAGTAAACTTTAATATCTTAAACAAATTTAAAAAACTAAAAAATTGCGAATAATATTGCGAATTTACACATTATACACACACACACACACACACACACACACACACACACACACACACACACACACACACACACACATATATATATATATATATATATATATATATATATATATATATATATATATATATATATATATATATATATATATATATATAAACAAATACTTTCAATAATGCAAATGAAAAAGAAAATAAAAAACCGGGATCTGGAAAATAGAAGTAACCCATATCACATGTAAAGTTATATAACCTCGTATATTTTCTGGTTAGGTTAGGTTAAGTTAGATAAGGATACACTTGTCTTGCAGATATGAATAACACTAGAGAACCCTGGGGTTACTCTTGTTTACAAGATTCAAAAGGCGATTCTCTATTAAACAGCACAAGCAATGCAATCACATTGCGAAAATGGTCAATATAATATTAAGAAACTAAATGCCTTCTGTAAAACAGATGCGCATTACTAATGAGAAATGAAGCAGCTGCGTTAAAAAAAATATTCTCGATGGATTCGGTTTTACGTCACTGACTCCCTTTTCTACCAAGGGATAGGACGATTGCCTTCTGGCGAATGACTTGTTTTGGCAGATGATATCGTCACCCTGAGTGCATGCCCTTGCTAACCTTAGACTGTGACGGGGCGCAAACCCTCGACCTGACGCCTCAAAATCGCAGACGCTACCGCTTTGCCACGGTGACTACAACTTGATAATAACTTTGATATCAACATGATTTTTTCTTCGTCTTAATATATTCTCGGTGCCCGGGCCTGATGAAGGCGATTTTCTTATCTGCTCCGGTGTCACAATCTTAAATAAAATTGTGACATAAAACTTGTATAAAACTTGTCAACACAAGACATGACAAACATCCGATGAATTATAAAATAAAAACAAATATATATTAACTCTTAAAAAATGAAATATAATACATTCTATATCAGTATAAATTATCACACCAAGTCATTACAAGACAAGATATACACACACTAAAAGAAAAACAATAACAATTACCTACTTATTAAAAATCATTATTAATATACACGAAGCAACCAAGCCATTGTAAGAGACGGAATATAATATAAAGGAGTCAAAGATCAATAATAAATTCCACGATTAAATAACACACATTAAAAATACGAGATACTTTTAGTTAGGAAAGACAAGAAAGATAATACACAAACCAAGAAAATAAAATAATCTTGGGAGTTATCCGCAATTAAGAAATATAACACATTCAGTAAGGCCGCTTTCACACCAAAGTGCCACGTCGCACGTGCCATGTCACATGGCACGCCAGTTGAAAACGAACATCCGGAAATATATGAAACCTTTCACATAGAAGTGGCGTGACTCGTCCCATGTTCCACGTGCGACTTGCGACGCAAGTCGCACGTGGCACATGGGACGTGTCGCGTCATTTTTGTGTGAAAGGTTTCATATATTTCCGGATGTTCGTTTTCAACTGGCGTTCCACTTGGCATGCCACGTGCGACGTACCACTTTGGTGTGAAAGCGGCTTAACATTTAAACAAACCGCGCTATTACGAGACACTACAGTAGGTGGTAGGCCGTAAAACTAAACCGAGAAGTCTTAAGTCTTATAAACAATGATATATCAAATCACGACCTACATTCTTAATGAAGTTAGAAACTAGAACATCATATGACATAAAAAGACGCATGCGATCTAAGTGATAAATACAAATAACAGGTGCACTGCCACTCCTAGCGTACCGACTTGAAGAACACCATGACGTCATTCAAAATTGGTAAACAACTCAAGATTCTCCGCAGATTATGTGGATCAAGTTAATAATTTAATAATATATATATATATATATATATATATATATATATATATATATATATATATATATATATATATATATATATATATATACATATACCTTGGCTGTTTCCCCCTTAAATGTGGGGGGTAGCCGACATCAAAAAAGGAAAACAGTTTGGGGAGAAGTTATTCTCCCCTCTACTCCCCTTCTTCTTTGACGTCTCACAGGAGGTTGGTACAAGGGGGGGGGATTCCTAGTCCCCCCGCCTCGTCCACTTTTAGTCGCCTTTTACGACACGCAGGGAATACGGTGAGGCTATTCTTTGATATTGTGCCCGCCCCACAGGGCACAGGATATATATATATATATATATATATATATATATATATATATATATATATATATATATATATTATATATATATATATAGACAGCAGGGACAGTGATAAAAAAAAATGCATATTATGATATGGGGCGGGCATATTATCAAAGAATAGCCTCACCGTATTCCCTGCGTGTCGTAAAAGGCGACTAAAAATGGACGGGGCGGGGGGACTAGGAATCCCCCCCCTTGTACCAACCTCCTGTGAGGCATCAAAGAAGAGGGAGAGTAGAGGGGAGTATAACTGCTCCCCAAACTGTTTCTTTTTTTATGTCGGCTACCCCCACTTTTAAAGGGGAAACAGCCACGGTATATGTATGTATGTATATATATATATATATATATATATATATATATATATATATATATATATATATATATATATATATATATATATATATATATATATATACATATATATGTATATATATATATATATATATATATATATATATATATATATATATATATATATATATATATATATATATATATATATATATATACATATATATACACATACATATACATATATATACATATACACACATATATATATAAAAGTTTATATTCACTGCACCATACGTAATTGTATATTTTTTTTTTTTGAGACTTAATATTTATATTCTCAACTGCATCTTTACAAGGTAAGACCCAACCTCTGGTGGGTGGCCCATTCAAGAATCCACTGGGGGAACAAATCAATCTCAACTTAGTGCCGGTTCCAAGCCCAGATCACGGTAAGCGTCGGTGCCAGGAAGAGCATGCGGCCGTAAAATTAAGCTATACCAACACAAGCTCCAACAGGGTAGTGCAAACAGCGACCCAATAAAACATAGGGAAAATGCTGCTGGGATGGAAGTAGCAGCTCACCTAGGAGGTCCATAGATAAATAAATAAATAAAACAGTCTATTTATAATATATTAACAAATTT
>JAXCGZ010003879.1:87500-122500 GCA_037179515.1 Halocaridina rubra
GTAAACAAACAAAAGATAGAAATACATAATGAAAAATAAAATTCGGCAAACCTAAAACATATTTTCAAGTCTTCGAAGGCACCGCATGAAAAGATACATTTTCTTTGATGCAAAATTAACACGTTTTCTTTTATTCCATAATACTAAGGGTGTCTAAAATCAATCAAAATATCTCTCTCTCTCTCTCTCTCTCTCTCTCTCTCTCTCTCTCTCTCTCTCTCTCTCTCTCTCTCTCTCTCTCTCTCTCTCTCTCTCTCTCCTCTCTCTCTCTCTCTCTCTCTCTCTCTCTTCCTAATTGACTCATTGCCAGTTACAGTATTTTTCATTTTAGTCATTGTTAATACATCCATTGTTACAGGCATTTATCCTAACCTCTGGAAGCATCCCTATATCATCCCCGTTTTTTAGAGTGGAGATACTAATAATGTTGAAAATTATAGGCCAATCTCTCTTCTCAGCATTCTGTCTAAAATACTTGAGAAGGTAGTTGCCACCCAGTTAATAAATTTCCTTGAATCAAATTGTCTATTATGTGAAGAACAACACGGTTTTCGGCCTAAACTTTCGACCGAGACGGCCCTACTTAAAATTACTGATAAAATTTATAGTAATATTGAAAATAAGAAAATATCACTTTTATTATTGTTAGATTTGTCTAAAGCATTTGACAGTGTACACCATCAAATTCTAATGAGAAAACTTTCCAAAGTTCATGTTGACTCATTTTGGTTCGAAAATTATCTGAAAGATCGAATTCAATCAGTTCGAATGGGCTCGACTCTCTTCTTCTTTAGATATCAGTTTTGGCGTTCCTCAGGGTTCAATTTTGGGTCCTCTGCTTTTCCTAATATATGTTAATGATTTACCTCAATTTATAAGAGATTGCCTACTTGTTATGTATGCTGATGACACCCAGATTATGCTTACTGGTGACATTGATAGAATTCCTGAAATCTTAAAAAGGGCTGAAGATATATTAAACTGTGCCAAAAGTTATTTTAACAGTAATGGTCTTTTACTGAACGAAAATAAAACTAAATTCGTTATTTTTGGATCAAATCAATACCTGTCCCGCATTCCTGAGAACATCAGTATAAATTTCAACAATGTTTCACTCTTCCCATCTAATAAGGTTAAAAATCTAGGAGTTATTATGGACAGTACCATGACATTTAATTTTCATATCGATGAACTACATAAAAAAGTGAACGGGACCCTTATTTACTTGAACAGAGTCTATGAAAGATTCGAGCCTGATTGTAGGGTAATTGTAGTACAAACATTGATTTTAAGTATTCTCAACTACTGTCTGAGTGTTTGGGGTTCCACGACTAAGACCCAGATGTTACGAGTGAAAAGGCTCCAGAATTTTGCTGCAAGAGTTGCCATAGGGGGGGGGGTGCATAAACATGATCACGTGACTCCCCTCTTTGAGAGATTGGGTTGGCTAAGGATGGACATGAAGTTCATATATAATATCTGTCTTTTAGTTTTTAAAATAAATCATGGAATATTACCGGAATGGCTCTTCTCATTGCCAACAGTTAATCAAGTGCGTATCAATAACGTCAACACCAGATATCAGAATTCTTTTTACGTGCCCAGAACTTCCACTGATATTGGGGCAAGAGCCTTAAATGTAATGGGCCCGAGACTTTGGAACTCTTTACCCGCAAACTTAAGAAGCTGCCAAACATTACCCTCATTTAAATCTCATCTTTTAAATCACTTACTTAATAAGTGATTTTAGTCTCATTATTATCCTCCCATTGGGAAGACGAAGTGTACGTATGCTTATTTTAATGTGTAAATATTTTGATTTTGTGCTTTGCAAATTTCATTTGTTTTATTTTGACATTTTACATTGTAATTTGTAATTAGATTAATTATCATGTAATAGCCATTTTTGATGGAATAAAGTTTTTGACTTTGACTTTGACTTTGACTCTCTCTCTCTCTCTCTCTCTCTCTCTCTCTCTCTCTCTCTCTCTCTCTCTCTCTCTCTCTCTCTCTCTCTCTCTCTCGTGAATTTTTTCATGATTCTCATTTCAGTTGTTGTACTATTTGACATGGTTGATGGTTCTCCAATAACTTTGGCCCGATTTCTTAAGCAGTGCAAGCCTAGGATACCATATTGTTAGTTAGCTAGACACACACACACAAATGGATTGCATAAACGCATCTGACGCGGTTCTGTATATGGCTAGAATCCCGTACGGGATCCTAGCCATACACAGAACCGCGTCAGATGCGTTTATGAAATCCATTTGTGTATCTAGCTAACTAACAATATGGTATCGTAAGTTTACACTGTTTAAGAAATCGGACCTTTGTCTATTAATTTCTCTCAAGACTAAAACAACAAGAACAATTTTACATCATCCCTATCCAACAATTAAAAAAACCTGGCAGTAATACAATGTTATCCTTATTCCACGACCTGTACTGTTGTAACATAAAAATACAATTTTAATACGACCAACATATTACAAATTCTTTTCATTCTTTAAGTTCTTGAAAGAGGCCTTCCAAATTTGTAGGTACAGAATCCAGTCCGCTAACACTGCCCTAATAGATACAAGTCAGTTTTATGAATCTTCACAAATAAAGAATGCTCAAGGTTGGAAATATAGTAAAAGAAGAGTCTGGTAACACTGTTGCTAAAAATTCCAGAATCTTCACTTCTGCAAGACGTGAAGGGACTAGTTTGGTAATACATTTCCTGTGGATATATAAAATTCTAATGCTCTTCTCAATTAGCACCATTTGCTATCATGTTATTTTGTGGCAAAAATCCTTCAGATAAAAATAATATGAAGCATCGAATTTAGCAACAATGTTCTTCTGGCTGAAATCAGCTAGAATCATGTCGGATGCAGTAAGTATATACATATATGTATTTTTTTTTCCCGAAAGAAATCCTCTACATCTCAATAATAAGAGAAAGCCAATCTGGTAACAGTTCTTAAAATGAAACCAGGCTTAGACAGTTTTATTTTTATCTTTTTTTTTTAAGAATGTGTTATGAAGTTTTTTCATGAGGAGACCAAATTAGTAACCACACTCCTTTAGCTTAAACAGAGATCAATCTGTTAACCATGTTTCTATAGCTTAAAGCAATCTTAATGGCAATTTACATATTAAACACACTCTTCATAATCTTATAGTAATTAAAAACAAAAGTTTATGAATAGGCCGGTCAAGTAGCAATGTTCCTAAACCTAAAAATGAATTTTAAATACATTATCTCGTTCATATCCAACATAGCACAAACAAAAATGCAAAAAGTAACAGATCTGTCAGGTGTAAAAAGGACAGTCTGTTAATATAGTTCCTAAAACTAAACATTGTCTAAGGCCCGATTTCTTAAACAGTCTAAACCTAGGATACCGTATTGTTAGTTAGCTAAACACACACAAATGGATTTCATAAACGCATCTGACGCGGTTCTGTGTATGGCTAGGATCCCGTATGGGATCCTAGCCATAATCAGAACCTCGTCCGATGCGTTTATGGAATCCATTTGTGTGTATCTAGCTAACTAACTATGTGGTATCCTAGGTTTACACTGTTTAAGAAATTGGGCCTTAGAAAATACCTTCATTCGCATCCAACAGAGGAACAACAAGATGGGTGTTCATAGACTTGTCCTGTTGAACACTTGAACCTTAAGCCAAAAATAGCAAACAGTGCTCTGGCTATACACAAACCAGACCTTCTATTAAGATAAGGATAGATTTTCTACACTTCTACGGCCAGATGTACACAATGCTCTCTACTCAGTCTTAGGACGTCAATGCAGACACTAGGGTAGTGGTTTTCAACTTTCTTGTGCCCATGGCTCTCTTTTGGGATTCCTAATTACTCATGGCCCACGGCCCCTAAAAACTGTGCAATGATGATAATAATATCATTATACAAAGAATACTCAAAACGTTTAATAAAGTCTACTTTTTCATTAATGATTTTAAGCACTGGCTGCCTGCACTTACTGTAAAGAAATCATGTTCATTGTAACCAAAACTCAAATTACACTTTTTCACATATGAAATTAAGTTTAGATGTCCGTGGCCTCCCTGAGAACAGCCCAAGGCCCACCAATGGGTCATTACCAACAAGTTGAAAACCACTGCACTAGGATAGTGTCATTTGCAAATCCCAAGGGTTTAGAAGTTCAATCTATCTATACACTATTGACACAGTTATGGGTGAAAGTACATGTACAGTGGGTTTCGTATGTAAACCCAAAGTCCTGAAACCTTGCAAGTGTAATTTAAAAGTTGACATGTCAATTTAGGGCAATAGTAAATATCGTTATGCTGAGGCCAAATGGGTCAGACTTTACAACTTTAAAAACGATAAATGGTCGTGTATATAAGGCCCCATGGGTCAGAGTGCCCAGTTTAACAGGAAAATTAATACATATCAATTTCATGGCCATAGAAGCTTCCGTGTTTAAAGGTGTGTAGAACTTCAAGCTTTTGATAACAAAACGGAAATATCTAAACTTGAATATGGAAATTTCGTCACTGAGCCCACGAGGCTACTAAGAAGTTCAGATCAGGCGACAAAGTTGACGCTTCGATTCATGTCAGTGATAGGTCTCTGTGAACTCAAGAAGTGACATGTGTCGAAAAGATGAATGTTTCTTGAGCATAAATGATTAAGAAGTCTTTGCTGCTTTATCATTACTAAAGTGTTTCAAGAAAAGAACTTATTAAGTGAAGAAAAAATTTAATTATGATGAAGTCATATACGGAGATCCGAATTTTTGGACACTTAACGTTTAAGTGGTTTTTAGAAGTAATATAAACTTTGTTGACTTCATGTAAAGCAATATCCAAGATGTATAATCTGTAATGTTATATATATATATATATATATATATATATATATATATATATATATATATATATATATATATATATATATATATATATATATATAAATGCAAGAAAGGCTCCTAAAAAAAAAAATCGATGGAAGTTGCTGGCATTCATCCTTGCTTTCTATGGCACTATTTTCTCTTTCTCCTATTATCAAATATTGAAAATTTCACCATTTGCAGCACGGGTTTTACACACGTAACAAAACTTCCTAGTTAATGTATTTGCAAACTTTCAGTGTTTGTGTGTGTGTGCAAGTGCGCGCGGGCAAGTGTGTGTGTGTATGTAAAACTTATGCACATTAACACATACTTACCCTTAAAATAGATCATCAAAATGCATGTAAGCAACTGTAGTGTATTTTATGAAATCAGACAGATCCAGCCTACTAGGGTTCGAACACCTCAATGGGCAAAAGTTTTATCTTGAATTACATTTATACTAAAAGAGAAGAACAATTCAGAATTCTAACAGCACAAATAATACAATTGCATATTGGTATGATATATATATATATATATATATATATATATATATATATATATATATATATATATATATATATATATATATATATATATATATATCCAAAGCCGGAAACCGTAATTGAATACCAAATAAATACATGCAATATATGAACAAAAACAGTCTGCTTACCTCTGCTTTACGGAGATAATGTTCTATTTCGGAATACGGATCCTCCTTTTTTTCTTTCTCCTCTTCTTTTTGCACTTTTTCTTCGTATTTCCATTCATTTTCCTTTGTTTTAAACATCCAACTTTCGCCCGGAGATCTCCTGCCATTCCCAAGTGTCATCCCACTGTCTCCATCATCACCATCCTTGGCATGTTTCACACTAGACATCACATGGAGATTGGGCTAGGCATCACAACAAATAGTCAATGCCACTTACCAAAGGGATTTTATACTGAGCATTATACTGCAATGAGTCACTGATAGTCAAATATTATGAATGAAATGCTTCCAATACATGAATTTCCTGTCGGATAACACATCAGACAGTCAACAACAATTACCATATGAATTATATGCTTGTAGTCCGACAAGTTTGGGCTAAAATTGCACCAGATGACAGATTTTGGTTATTGTAAGAATTTTACAAATACAAACACATGAATTTCTTGCAAGGCATCACATAAACTAAACCTACTGCTGGTTTTAAACAAAAACAATCATTTCTATACTAGTTTTGGTCGTATGTAACTTGGTTTTAAGTCGTCAAATTTCACTTTCTTACAGGAGGTTATTAAAGAGTTTCTACATAAATTCATATTCCTCGGAAAATATTTTATATACTTTCTAAGAGTTATATTCACAGGAAAAGGCGAGGCTTGTGTTTCTTCATGACGACAGTTAGAGGGCGTGGCTGAAGAGGAGCAGAGTCAAGCAGGGAAAGAAGATTAACATGATGGCTCCACACTGAAATTTTCAGCTACCACCTGGAAGAGAAAATTAGGAAAAAATTATTATTAATTATTATTAGACATATATATATATATATATATATATATATATATATATATATATATATATATATATATATATATATATATAATATAGATATAGATATATAACAGATGATTATTACATAACATATAAAACAAAGTCAACGCTAAAAAAAAGAGAAAAAATATGTAAAGAAAGATCAAGAAAAGATATAAAGAGAAAAAATAAGAAAAATAAAAACACAGTGAAAAATTAGGCGTATATATATATATATATATATATATATATATATATATATATATATATATATATATATATATATATATTTATATATATATATATATATATATATATATATATATATATATATATATATATATATATATATATATATATATATATATATATATATATATATATATATATAACCAAATAAGCACATTACCACATGGGGGTAAAATTATTCATATATATATATATATATATATATATATATATATATATATATATATATATATAATATATATATATATATATATATATATATATATATATAATGATAGCTATTATAATTATTCTATATATATATATATATATATATATATATATATATATATATATATATATATATATATATATATATAATGATAGCTATTATAATTATTCTATTATTATTATTATATATATGTATGTATATATATATATATATATATATATATATATATATATATATATATATATATATATATATATATATATATATATATAATATATATATATATATATATATATATATATAAAGATAGCTATTACAATTATTCTATTACCAAATATGCATAATAATAATAATAATAATAATAATAATAATAATAATAATAATAATAATAGTAATAATATATCTCCCCCTACAATAATGGTCATAAGAATACGGCCCCCAAAAACTAGTAAAATAAAAACAAAACAAACGACTTTTTTGAAAAGGGTGAAAGAAAAAACACCAAAGGACATAACGAGAAACAAACACTTGAGTCCATAAAAAAACACACACAAAACCGTGTTGTGACTTGGCAAATAAAGTGAAAAGATAATTTTTGTTTTTTCACTGTTTATGACGGAACTAAAATGAATAATACAGACACTTAACGACTGATTCACCAATGAATACCATAGAACGAAGTGGGGGAAGGGCCACAAAACATATACCCTTTTAATGACAACTAAAATGGATATCTCAGGGGAGGTTTCAATGTCCTCTCTCTCTCTCTCTCTCTCTCTCTCTCTCTCTCTCTCTCTCTCTCTCTCTCTCTCTCTCACACACACACACACACACACACACACACTAAATACCTATATATATTTCACTGTACTTCCATGTCTATCTTTCTTCTCTATTTTACTTATTTATATATCAGCTATTCTGTCCACCATCTCTCTCTCTCTCTCTCTCTCTCTCTCTCTCTCTCTCTCTCTCTCTCTCTCTCTCTCTCTCTCTCTCTCTCTCTCTCCCCTTAAAACGGGATTAAAAAGGGCAATAAAAACAAAATACGACTCGATGAAACGTTAAATGAGACACAAAGATTTCTATATATCCTCTCCGGCTCCCCCCAACTCACCCCAATTTTTTTTCTGAGTCTTCTCCATTTGCATTTATTTTTCCTCATTGTCTTTATCATTTTCTTCTTCTCCTTCTTATTCTTCTTCGTCTTTTCTATTTTCCTTTTCCTCTTCCACTTCTATTATAATTTTCCCTTTTTTCCTCTGTTTTCTCGACGTTTCATTCTGTTTCTCCTTCTCCATCTTCCTTTTCCCTTCTATTTAACTCCTCCTCTTTCTCTTCTATTATCTTCTGCTCTTTCTCCTTTGTTTTCATTGCCGCTGTTCATCTTTTTCTTCGTCTTTTTCCCCTCCTCTTCTTCTTCTAATCTTTTCTTTCTTCCTGTTTTCTTCCTCCTTCTCCTCTTCTTTTTTCCATCTGCTGCTACTTCCTGTTCTCCTTCTCTTCTTTTTTCCACTTGCTCCTTCTATTTCGTTTTCGGTACTCTTTTAGTTTTCTCTTTTCTTCTGTTTCTCTCTTATTCTCCGCTCCTCTTCCTCTTTTTTTACCCATCTCCTTCTGCAACCGGCTCTTCAGTCTAAAGACACACACCAGGTCTCCATATGAATAAGACCACCTATAAGACTCTCCATGGGGTCTATGCCAGGACTGTCCACATATCCCTTGGGGTCTATCCCAAAAATAATAACTTTTTTTTTTTCTAGAAGTAAAAAATGCAAAGGTTCTCAAGGTAATATGCGGGATATGTTCACGTATATGTGTTGTTACTATATCTCTTCAATAATTCACTTATTTTTCTAGTATTCTTCATAAATGTAGATGGTGATTATTACCAGCCAAAAACTCCGCTCATTATTTTTTTCTTAATAATTAGAAAAACACATTAATACAAGTGAGTTTTCGATGATTGTGATAATAATTATAATAATAATAATAATAATAGTAATAATAATAATAATAATAATAATAATAATAATAATAATAATAATACAATTTCCATAAAAGAGAAGATATCTAAAAAAATATTAAGGCATTCCTTCCAGTTTCATGGATGCTTAATCTATTAATAAATCAAAGAAAGAAAGAAAGAGAGAGAGAGAGAGAGAGAGAGAGAGAGAGAGAGAGAGAGAGAGAGAGAGAGAGAGAGAGAGAGAGAGAGAGAGAGAGAGAGAAGAGAATTACCCATATATCTCTTTAACCAAGCAGAACTACATGGACCTAAACTACTAATATGCAAATAAGTTATCAAAAAACATGATGACTCAGCGTCCTTATCACAGCAAATTAGTTACGGCGAGAGAGAGAGAGAGAGAGAGAGAGAGAGAGAGAGAGAGAGAGAGAGAGAGAGAGAGTACAGAAGGCTTCCTCATATATAAATCAAACATGTTTAGTAACCTTTATAAACATGCAAAAATGTGAATACAAATGAAATAATAATATATATATTTATGTTAATTACATACATAAAATGATATTTTCGTGGGAAAAAGGCTAATATTTGCAAACAGAGATTGCGTAAAAATAAATTATCTATATATACATATTTGTACCTCGCCATTTTGTATTACAATTAATCCCTGAATGAGTAGGGATGGAAACAGACATATGTAAGATGGAAAGTTGGTTAACAGGACCAGTGTATGATTCCCCAAGGTGGTTCTTACAACTACTATTCCCCAAATACCTCTTTAAGGACAAAACATAAAGGGCATCGGTGTCTATATTTTGGTAGTAGCCCCTGCCATCTTAGCTGGTGTATGAGCGCACACCATAAGGCGCGTAAAGTCAAACAACTTGGGCTTCGAGAAAAGTAAACAAGCAAATAGGTAATTTATTAGAGTCCCTTGACCCCAAATAGGCCTAGCCTGGAACATTTGTGGGCTGAGGGTGTGAGGAGGGCTAGGTGGGAGTTATATACAGGACGATTGAATACAAAGGGAAGAATTTA
This sequence comes from Halocaridina rubra, assembly GCA_037179515.1. Lineage (NCBI taxonomy): Eukaryota > Metazoa > Arthropoda > Malacostraca > Decapoda > Atyidae > Halocaridina > Halocaridina rubra. The sequence continues at coordinate 97,357 of JAXCGZ010003879.1, forward strand.
ATTTAAATTAAATTGTAAGCTTGATGGCTTAACGACTGCTTTACAGAGACAAAAGACATGAGCTCGAGATAGACTCGTTCCGTGAGGAATATGTTGCCGAGAGAAAAGAAATAACAGGTGTCACTACTGTCTCTTCTAATTTATCACCTAAGAAAAAGTGAAAATCTTATAGGCTCTATGTTTTCCAAGTTACAGGCTATAGGAGATGAATTCGCAGACTACATATCCACCTGAGATCATAAGGAAGGTACTCTATTAACCTGCCATCCCATGACGTACTAATCAATGCCTACTGAGTTCCCAGGGGTAGCAAGAGACGCCACTACTGTACTTTCCATATCCTCGAACATGACAGAGTAAAATTTTCGCCACAGAATGAAGGGGACTTGTATTTGTGTTCTTTGGTAATGCAGATCTTACTCTTTCAGTGTCAGGTTAAAGCTGGTGCATGTGTGTATGTGTGTGTGTGTGTGTGTGTGTGTGTGTGTGTGTGTATGTGTGTGTGTGTGTGTGTGTGTGAGTGTGTGTGTGTGTGTGTGTGTGTGTGTGTGTGTGTGTGTGAGAGGAGAGAGAGAGAGAGAGAGAGAGAGAGAGAGAGAGAGAGAGAGAGAGCAATTGTCTCCCCTAATATACCTACACAAATGAAAAAAAAAACACATATCTACATAAAAAGCAAATAAACAAACAAACAAACAAAAATGCTAATATATGCAATCATGAGAAAGCAGAACCTCTTCATTAATACCACTAACAATAGACAAATTAGAAACAAACGCCATTCAGCGAATGACATCACCAACAAATGACAGTAAACTAGTAGAGCCACGCCTAACCAACGCGTTTTTTTTCCTTTTCTACAATACATAAAGCAAATTAAAACCTCTCCCTCATCTATTGAAATGCAAATGACTCCCCTTCTCTGTATCTCTCTCCATACGTTTTAAATCTCTACCTGGAATCTCAGAAGCACATCTGGAAAGAGTCTTTGAAGCTTTCCAGTATTACTGAAAGGGAATAGGTTATACCAAAAGTTTTGCTATCAGTAAAAATGTCAGTGGTTTTATTTCTTTGTCCTATTTCTAGAAAGTAACCTATCTTAATAGTAGACTTAAAGCCTTACTATATTATATGAACTTTAAGGTAATTAGACTTTTTGGTATCAACTATTCTTTCAGTCAGTCCTTTTCCTTTGTGTATCATTATCTCATCTCTGCCTTGTCCATAACTTTTTTCTTTTCCTTCTTCTTCGTGTCCCGGCCTTTACTGATGAGGGCAGTGTTTTGTCTGTCTTGGTGTCACACTCATAAAAAAAAAACCATTAAAGAGAGCTATGTTTTGCTTACACTACTGACGGAAAGTTTGTCATTTTGAAACTTACAGTCTAACTGAAGTTATGAATAAACCAAAGTTTCAATCCGAGTTTAATTTAAAGATAAAGTCTTCTAATACTTAGGCTATATTTGAAATGTGTTTTTAGATAATTTGAATATAATATTACTATTTGAGCAAAACTTCCTTCAAAACTTCCAGCTTTACTGAAAGTGAAATTAAACGATGCGGTTAGTTTCAGTTTTACTAAAAATAGAAAATCTATTTTTGTTTTCACTGTTTCTGCATAGAGTGTTACTTCTCTGAAGTGCTGATAGTTGTAACATGTCTGGATAGCATCAATGAATAAGTCCAGTTTACTGAATAGACAATTTAAGCTTAGAATTTAATTCCTGTTCGACTTCAAGAGAAGATAACCGGTTGTCCAGGTGATTCCTGATATTTGTGCATACGTAGCAGTGTTCATGATGAAGTAAAGGCGTTTAATTTTTAAGGTTATTTCTTTCTTGGAATACGGTATCTATTTTAGCAATGTCTAGTTTAGATATCTAATTAAAATTTCTTCTTAGGCCATGTGAGCTTATTTGAAGCTTTATTAGACTAAACTTAGTTACAGTTTCTTATCAACACATATTCTTTGATAATATGAGCTCTTTAAAAGCTTGCAACACCATGGAGGTTTACTTAAAAAAATTGAGCATCGTCAAGTACTGGAAAGCAGTACGACTAGTTAAATATTTGTACATAAGAAAATTGACACGTCGACTTGAGAATCTAGCTACTACATATCTCTGGACACCATCATCTCTTGGTAGCCGCCTTATGGCTTTCTAAACCTAATTGAAAGTGACCTTCTTGGTCTTATCACCATGCAAAAGCGTGTCCACGATAATTTACATAACATTTCAATGGCAACCGTGGAATCACCATAAAAGGTCTAGTTTTATTTACTGAGATTATCAATCTCTGGAATGGGATGTAAGGTTTTAAATCTACTTTTGGATGGACCTTCAAATTCTTAATGTATTAAGATCAATTCTAAATTAGAATGGACAGGTTCAATAAGTAAAAGATTTAACTGTTACCAATTCGTCGAGTCTATTAAGGGTTGAATAGTCTTGCAAGGTTTTCCAGATTAATCTCGAATTAGCTTGATAACAATAAAAAAAGGTCCCATGTGTATCTCAAAGTAGGATTTGAATAGCCATAGCACCTAAGAGGTTTATCTAAAACTTGTTCGTTGAGTGTATGACATAATAATTAAGTGTCCAAAATAAATGGCTAAAACAATATCTGCACTGTAATCAAAGTATCAGACACTTTAAAAGAAAAAAGGAAATATTTTCGAAGAGTCTACCAATTTCAATGGTATTGTTACGGGATTCCACTCTACTTCCAAGTGACAGTTTTAGGTGTGACAATAAACTCCAGTAAGGCATCAATGCTAATTTGAATACCCATTAATCGACAGCATCAACATATAAAGTATGGAATTATATATCCTTCCTTGGCCATATCTGCCTCTGAAAAGTGTCAAGAGGCTTTCTAATCTAATTTAAATTGGTCCTTGTCCATGCTATCTGATCACGGGAGTTATCCAGCGTCCTTCCAGTTTGGTCTGAGGATCTGATATGTATATAAGATCCAAAGCTAGAGAGAATATCGCAGATTTAAATCGTAAGCGATATACAAGTCTTGAATACACTCCCAAGACTTCATAGGGTCGATTTTACTGGCAATAGCCGAGCTTATATTGTTAGAAATAAGGTATAATACAAAGCATGGTTTTAGAAATAAAGTCTTGTTCAATAAATAATATGAAAAGTAACCCAATATTTTGCTATACGTCAAGGTAATGCTTGTAAAATATATTTGAAAATAAAACCTATCATTTACGTGGTGACACCAAAAAGGGTTAGGGATTATTCATGAGCTTATCCCAAAAACTAAATCGAATCCAGAACTCTAATCGACTTTTAAATTGGTTATCTAAAAGTAAACCCAGCTCCCAATTCAGTGTCACCCCTAATAAAGAAGTCAATGACTCCAGATAATAAAGGCTGGAAATGACTCCATATACAGCTGATAATTGCTCTCTTTATTGCAGCACTGAATGGCTAGAGCCAGTGGTTCAGAAATTCTATTACTGAAGAAATGTTTCATTAAATAAAAAAAAACTTGTTTTTCAGATTCTGGAGTGTTCTAACGTTCGTGTTAGCTAAAAAGTCAGTACTGTATAGTAAGCAGCTTGAGTCACAAGCTCCATATCCATATACTAAAGCCATATTCCCCCTTATAAGGGGGATGGCTGAGTCAAAGAAAATACTTTGACTTAGTCATAAGGTAGTAAATAAAATTGGTAAGAGATCTGTCATGATTACGCAAAAAATTATGCCAGGAGTGTTCCATCTGCAAGTCTGAAATGAGCTCAGTCACACATGAAAAGAATCCTATCCACAACCGGTAAGGATAGTCATAAGAGTCCAATCTTCAAAACTTAAAAAAAAATAATTGGGCAAAAGATACAAACACAGAGCACCTCTTCCATACCTTTCCAACCCAAAACAAACCCTTTACCATATATTCAACCTGACCGATACCACCACAGATATGTAATATCTAGCATAATCCATGCGAGGCCCCAGCACATAAAACAGCCTTTCGAATCTTGGTGCATCTGCTACTTAATAAAAGTTCATACCATATGTGGCCAAGGGCCTAGAGCCTATGGCAGTTCAACTGATCGTATCAACACTTAAGATTGTAAAACAATTACCACTTTACAAGCCCTAAAAGGGAAGTCTGGGGGTAGCCGTGAGACATCATGTACAACCTCTGTATGATGTACCTTAGATGTACAATAACATAAAAAAATAATGGGTGATCACTAGAAACCATCTCGGTGTAGTCACCGTGGCTCAAGCGGTAGCGCCAGCGACTTTGAGGCGTCAGGTCGAGGGTTCGCGCCCCGTCACGGTATGAGGTTAGCAAAGGCATGCACTCAGGATAACGATTACATCTGCCAAAACAAGTCGTTCGCAAGGAGGCAACCGTCCTAGCCCTTGGTAGAAAAGGGAGTCCGTGACGTAAAACCGGAACAACAACAACAACGAGAAACCATCTCGCGTGCTTTCTGAAAGTGGGACGCAAAGTCATAAGACTGGGGTAGCATCAGACAGCTTTGCAATTCTTGTAAATCTATATCAGATTCAAAGTACCCATGGTAAAAATGGGTTACCCCTAGGGAAAAAAATCTCTTATACAGTATTGTGAAAGGGTGAGGTATTCTGTATTGAAAATCTGGGGTAGCAATGATCTGTTACGCACATATCTCCATTACTTGTATTACATATATCAAAATGAATAAAGGGTAAGAAAAAACTGGGATACCCTTAAAAATATTCCTTTTTCTAAAGGGGAATAAAATTAAGGCAAAAAGAGGTAGAGTGCACATCTAGGGAAATAAAGAAATTAATTCCTTAGAAATGACTTTGTATATTCTCAAGGGTAGGAATTACATAATGCGACAAAGTCTTTTGAAAAAAAAAAAAAATAAGACCTATGGAATTATGCTACTGATTCTCAAAATGTTCACAAATTCCAAAAATATATGTCGGGGTTCCAATCTCTCTTAAGCCTAAATTATCTGTATTACTTATAGACTTCAGGATATATATATATATATATATATATATATATATATATATATATATATATATATATATATATATATATATATATATACATACATATAACTATATATATATATATATATATATATATATATATATATATATATATATATATATATATATATATATATATAACAATAAATATATATATATATATATATATATATATATATATATATATATATATATATATATATATATAACTATATATATATATATATATATATATATATATATATATACTATATATATATATATATATATATATATATATATATATATATATATATATATATATATATATATATATATATATATATAACTATATATATATATATATATATATATATATATATATATATATATATATATATATATATATATATATATATATATATATATATATATATATATATATATATATATATATATATATATATATATATATATATATATATATATATATATAATATATATATATATATATATATATATATATATATATATATATATATATATATATGTATATATATATATATATATATATATATATATATATATATATATATATATATATATATATATATATATATGTATATGTGTGTGTGTGTGTGTGTGTGTCGCTGATAACTTGTCCTTTTGCAGTCAAAAGCTCTTTAAGTAACATATCTGATGGTGTATTTTCGAGGCATGCTGACTTATTGCTTTAACTGCACAAAGGACTCCACTACCTTCTGCTTATCCTCGCATGGCTTAAAGTCGACAATATATAAGTCCCATCTTGGAGACTTCAGCTAAGGATTTCATGGTCGGGAAACAGGTTCTACATCATTCGAACTATCGACGGATGGGGAGGTGCGACTCAAGTGGAAACAAGGGTACAGAAAATACACTCAAGTGGTTGAGATTAAAACCACTGATTAGACTCTCTCTCTCTCTCTCTCTCTCTCTCTCTCTCTCTCTCTCTCTCTCTCTCTCTCTCTCTCTCTCTCTCTCTCTCTCTCTCTCTCTCTCTCTCTTCTTTCTGACCATGTTTGCAGACCATTACTGTTCTAATCTTATTCTCCAGGAGTTCCTCCAATCCTCAAGGTCTATTTCTCAAGGTTTTGTAATTGTCGCTTAGATATCCACATATAAATGAACTGTCTGACTGACTAACAGTTTCTTTAATTTACCTGTGGTCATTCTGGTACGATTAACTAGTCAGTACTATATAGACAATTCATCTCCGATCACTACAGATCAGTCATTTTCAGTCTCTCCTTGGACACCCGCAGATAATGAACTGTATAACTGAAAAGAATAATTACCTTCGGTCCCGTAGTTATTTTGGCAGTATTATCAGTCACCAACACGTAAGTCAGTCACTACTATTCAGTCACTTTTGGGCGCTGTCTTGATAGTGAATGTTTTATGTTTTGACCAGCTACACATTGATGTAATTTGTATGTAATTTTAGTAACTACTACTACTACTACTACTACTACTACTACTACTACTACTACTTTTTTTTTAATGAAAGAACCACCTTATCATCCAAGCTCGAAAAGGTGGCCATTATGGATAATCATTTTTCAAGTTTTATTGTGTGTGTGCAACTAAGTGGAGAACATCTCGAGCATCCACTTTCTTTCTTTAAAACAAAAACACTTTTACATTTAACCTCTTTTCCTATTTATACTTTCAAGAACTGCTTCCTTAAAGTATGTATTACATTTCTTCTCAACTGCTCCCATGAAAGTAATGAATTGCAGACCTTAATAAAGACAAAGAGATTCGGCATTGCAACTATGCACTAAAGAAACCCTTTGGCTCTTGACTTTTCTTTCTACAGTCACTCCAACAAGTGTTTAGTAGAATATTCTGGTTTGAAGTGGCAACCACGTCGTATATCCCTAATGAGTAAATGATCCTTGTTCAAAAGTATCATTTGGTCAGATTACTATATTAATTTTTTTCTTTTTCGTTCTATTTCTGGACAGTTTCAAGTGCTTGATGGTAATGGCTTAGGGGTCATGGGTCAAACATCCTGATATCAAAGAAAGTTTTCTGACCTCTTGTCCAGAACCCTCTGCCACTTATGTTAAATATGCGTCTCATTAGACTTGTTAATTGTCTTGTGAGATATTAATTCTCCAGTAAGTGGTTGAAGGACAGGCTCAATTGCTGCATCCTTGTAGATTTTCTTTAGTATCTTAGCAGTAATTTCTCAAGCCTCAGCATGGCTTATAAATCTTTCCCTAGGTCATAATATAACATAATCTTCACCAAAAGAAACTCTCACCAAAAGAATGGCATCTGTAAATTCTTGTTCATTAAGACTGATTGGTAAAGAAGTGAATAATAATAATAATAATAATAATAATAATAATAATAATAATAATAATAATAATAATTAATTATTATTATTATTATTATTATTATTATTATTATTATTATTATTATTATTATTATTATTATTATTATTATCAACATCTTGAATATGATGCAATATCCAGATGAAGACAGTATGATGGTTAAAACTATGACAAGAGCCCCATGGTAGCTCATGTTCAATATGCCCTGCCCATAATCACTCCCTCCATTGTCAGCTCGGCAGCCTCATGGCGAATACCGTTGGATGTAAGGCGAGGGCAGTGGCATCCCTGATGAGGTAGTCCTCGTCAATTCAGTAGGATCGATGAATTCACACGTGAGGAGACTGTGAAAGGGCAGTATCTTAACAATCTCAGGCCTCGATAAGGGTATAAATGGACGGTCCAGCAGCTCTTTTCTCTACATATGTGAGCCATTATCCCCTTATAAGGGGAGTGGCTGAGTCAAAGACAAAATAGTCTCGACTATTTGGGAAGAGAAAATACAGAGAAGGGGATTCCCAGTCCCCCTCGCTCCGCCCCATTTAGTCGACTTTTACGAAACGCAGGGGAACACGGAAGAAGTATTCTAGCCCCCTCCCTCCTGCAGCTCTTTTAGAAATAAATAACACCATTCACAGGTCTTGAAAGAATTCACAGACCACAAAACACAACAATGACTTCATCGGAATAAATATTCAGCGCAAAATTAACTGTGCAAATCGCATCAAACCATGCAGCGATTTGCTGAACGAAAGCCGGGTTGGGGGAGAGGGGGCTGCTTAATTAGTGAAAGTGTGGTGAGCATAATAGAGACATATCATCTTATGCAACTTATTCGTTTGTATTTTCATTTCAATGTTAACAGGGAGGTGAACAGAATGGGTACCATTTTTACCTGCGCCAGAATTTGTTAATTTACAGTTTAAGTTTTTTTTTTTTCATTAAAAAAACAAAAAGGTATTATTGGTTGCATCAGTGACTTGCCACTTCCTCTTGTATAGTTGATTTAAAGGCTAAATTGGAAAAAGACAACAGACTCTACTTTTATCCATCCCACAGTAGCGAAAAAGTGGGCTATCTCTTAATCATATGGATTGTAGAAGGGACAGTAGTGTCGTCTTTCATTCATCACCCCATGACAACTAAGCAGCTATATTGAGTACATGACTACATATTCAAGAACTATTGAGAAAATAACCGCATTGAGATCAGGTTTTGGAATAGGTTTATATATGTCAGTCTTTTATAAATTAAATTGAACTACAAGATGGAAAACTTGCACACTTGTGTGGAGTTATATACATTCATAAATACATACATAAATACATACACACACACACACACACACACACACACACACACACACATATATATATATATATATATATATATATATATATATATATATATATATTGATTAATATAAGATACATGTTCAACTGCGAGTCGTAAAAGTCGACTAAATATGGTGGATCGAGGAGACTGGGATTCCTCTCCTCTGTGCTTACTTCCCGTAAAGAGTCAATGAATATTTGCTTTGACTCAGCCGTCCCCATTATAAAGGGGAATATAGCTCTTGTACAATTTGTTGTTTATATGAGACTCAAGCTCAGGAAACCGATCTACTTTGGTCATTTGAGGATGGTTCTAGCCCGAACAGCAGAGTAAGTGCACACCATGTCCAACATTACTTACATTCTAGGTAAGCCTGAATAGAGCAACACTGACTCGGTCCTTTGAGGATGGTTTTAGTTTTAACCTTTTATATGTCACTGTTAATCCTCTTTCGAGATTGGGTGGATACAGGCAGGTTGGAATTGGGGAATGATTATTTTATTTTTTATAATGAGTGAATGTCAATAAACTGCCATAAAATACAAAATGGGGTAATGCTCAAAGAAAGAAAAACGCTGCAACATGTTGCCCAGTAAAGAGTTGGCCAAATTTTTCTTCCACAGCTTCGAAGCGAGACGTTCCTCCCTCAAAGGTCATGGGTCAAAGGACAAAGGTCAAAAAAGGGGGAGGGGTTGGAAATGAAATAGAGGGATGGTGGGATGTTAAAAAAAAGAATGGTAGGAAGCAAAAGATATGAATATGATAGATAATGGGATAGAGAGAGAGAGAGAGAGAGAGAGAGGAGAGAGAGAGAGAGAGAGAGAGAGAGAGAGAAATTGGTCACAGCTAAGTTAAAAGTTTTATCGTCAAGTCCATTGCGAATTTACTACAATGCATTCTCGCCTCTCCCGCATTAAATAAAAAAAAAAGTAAAAAATAATAAAAATACACAAAATTAAAAGATATATATTGCATTTTCGTGACTGGACATACTGTTCAAGATTTAATGATATACATTTTTACGGTTTACCTTTGAAAGTAAAGATCTACTTAACCACACACACATGCGCACTCACACTAATACGCGCATACAGACAAACATACAACTTTTGCACACGACATACGGAAGAAATAATTTAACGCAAAATTAAATGATAACTGGAATTTGCTAAGTGAGGATCCTGTAATGCAAAATGTATTCATAGATTTATGGACATATATGCCAACTATTAGAGTGAAAATTGGAACCCACCAGGAGATGAGGAGTTACGAGCATAGGGCTCTTTCCCAAGAGCACAATTATGTACAAACACACACACACACAAATATATATATATATATATATATATATATATTCATTCCTTAGTATAGCAGATATAAGCTATAAGGTTGGGTTCCTTTTAACCTTCTGTGGTGTAGTGGTAGCGCCTTGACTTAGTTATCATAAGTCCTAGGTTCGAGTCCCGGTCGGGGTAAAAAAAAATGATTCATGTTTTCACATATGTAATGTGCTTATTTGATAATATATATATATATATATATATATATATATATATATATATATATATATATATATATATATATATATATATATATATATATATATATTCTATTTCTCTTTACATTAAGATATGTACCTTGAACAAGAGGAAACATTATGTCTGTACTCTTTCTAATATGTTAATATTTTCCCTGCAGCTCATCTGTACAACAGATTCGTTGTCTCTTGCCAAAATTACAAATCCATATCTAAGGAGTATAAGCTAGAATTCTTCCTCCGTGTTCCCCTGCGTGTCGTAAGAGTCGACTAAATGTGGAGGAGCGAGGGGACTGAGAAGCCCCTCCTCTGAATTTTCTCTACCCAATGAGTCAAGAGTATTATGTCTTGACTCAGCCACTCCTCTTCTATCTATCTACCTTGGCTGCTTCCCCCAATTGGGGTTTACCCGACATAAAAAAAAAGAAACAATCAGGGGATTACTTTGCTCTATCAGCAATGACGAGGGAGCTAGCGACCGTTCAGATGGCACTGCTAGAGTGCCACAGTCCATCCTCCTGGCTCTTCGAAAACCTGTGTCGCTTTATAATGTTAACTCCCCAACTGCCCTACCACAAGGCTACCTCTGTAAGATGCAGCCCCGTGATAACAGCATATGCCCATCAGAGCTGCGTCACAATCGCTAGCCACTCATTCCTATTCCTAGTACGCTCACTTGCTTCCCTCACATCCATCCTTCTATCACTCAGGGCTCTCCTTACTCCATTCATCCACCCAAACATAGGCCTTCCTCGAGCATTTCTCCCATGAACTCTAGCATTTATCACCTCTTAAAAGGGGAAAATTGGCTTATGTATATAGATAGATTTACAAGCATAGTAAAATTCAGGCGTCAGTCGTTACCAAATTTTCTTTACATAGAAAGCTTCCAATTTCATTTTGAGATTTTGTGAAATTGTTGCATTTCCTCTTTTTCGGAGCTGTATGAATCTCTTACGAGATAGCTTGCAACCATGCTGTTGTACAAGCGAACTGCAAGGAATTTACAAATTGATTATGAATAGGAGAGGAATAAGCACCTTTCGTCACTTTATGAAGATCAAATGGGGATAGAGGCAAAGAGGCAGGTGCCTAAGTTGGGATTGAGGTTGAACGAAGGAATTTATAATAACTAGAATTTTTCAAATTTAGGTAAGGTTGGTTTAGTTCAGGTGAACCTAGTCTAACCCATCCGAACACTAAATTTTGTATGCAGGTGCTCCATCTGGGACTGGAGTACATAAAGTGCCTCTTCTGGGACTGACCCATAAAGTCTAAGAACATCATCAAAGTAGGAAAGTAAAATCAAGAGGTACTTTTCTATGATAGGTTCACAAGGCGTATATACCTGATGCTCATTTATATAATAATTAGATTTGTACCAAAACACCTGTTTAAGAAAATATAAAGATATTTACAAGATATGCTTATAGGTCGTAAGATAACAAAATATACACATGTATGTATTATAACGAAATTCAAATAGAGTTTTGTAGTTTACAATGTACAGTCCTAAATAAAGACTATAAATAATAATAATAATAAAAAAAAAGCAGCATGTCCAAGAAATCATAATATTAAAAATATTGGAGCTGGGGGGGATGCCATTCCCAAAGCCCCGTGGTGGGATTGAACCCTCGCTGGACGCTTTCCGACTTGCGTGCTCTACCACTTAACTACAACGGCCCCAACCTGTCTGAGAAATAAAACCAAATACACACCATACTGTTTCTCACAAAGTATATTCCTATAATATTTCTAATAAAATGGGCAACGACAAAATATCTCTCAGTCAAAAATAATCTGAATATTTTACTATTACATTTATACAGCTTAAGTGCTTAAGTTACACCTTAAGAACCACACAAGCATTTCTGAGAACTTAAATCCAATCATCTGCTTAATGCTTTTTAATGCTATAAGCCTTTGCCCATCAATAAAACATACACCACACAAAAATTTTTCCTTGATAAACACGTGTAATCATTTCATTTAACAACGTCTCCTTGGGCCGCTTTCACACCAAAGTGGCACGTCACACGTGGCACGCCAGATAAAAACTAACATCCGGAAATTTAAGAAACCTTTCACACAGAAGTGACGTGACACGTCCCACGTGCCACACCACTTCAGTGTGAAAGGTTTCATATATTTCCGGATGTTCGTTTTCAACTGGCGTGCCACGTGGCATGCCACGTGCGACGTGCCACTTTGGTGTGAAAGCAGCCTTAGTTCCGTTAAAATAAGAACAAAGAAAATCCTACTATCGAAGACATAATATCTAAACACCCTTTCTCTTGCATTTTAAAACAAATTATGTAACTCCACTTACTCAAGAAAAAAAAAACCCTAATATCTTTGTAACATCCTGTTGCCTATCGTAACCACAATGCTCGCAGATACAGTTATCACAAAGAAGGAAGAGGAATCTCCATGAACACATACTTATTCAGTACTTATCTAACCATAATTATAAACCAGTTGATATTGATTTCCCAGGACATTAAAGGAGTTGATGATAATTACTGGTCGTTATGAAGAGACGCGAACTATTCAATGATGCACTGCTAAACGGGTCCTGTCCCTTTCTGGCACTAATGACATAATGCCGAAGACCTGATCATAATGGAGCTGACACAGCAATATTCACAGACTAACTGTATATATAATATATATATATATATATATATATTATATATATATATATATATATATATATATATATATATATATATAATTTTATTTTTTATATTAGATATATGGGACGGGCGTTTTTCTCCCTACTGATACCCATTCCTATAAAAATACTGTTCCATAATAAACCACACACATCTAGTGATATACTTACTTAGCCTGCTGAGTTAAGGAGAGCTACTCTTACAAGAAGAGCACAACTATCCTCTCCTCGTTATCTCCAAGCGGCTCTGGCGGAGAGGGAAGCATTACGAGCTACCCTGGGGGAGTTGAACTTCTGACCCCTGTGCGGGGGAATTAAAGCCATTGAGGATACAGAGGGGAAGAGAAGACATAAGACAATATTTCTCTTCATAATTAAACTGACTCAGCAAATTTTCACTTGGAATGGCTTTAGGATAAAACAATGGCAATATGTGACTGGGGAAGAATTGTGTATGAATTCTTATTTAGTTATATATATATATATATATATATATATATATATATATATATATATATATATATATATATATATATATATATATATATATATATCTGTGTGTGTGTGTGCGTGTGTGTGTATGTATTTAAAAAAAACTCAGTGAACGTTCATGTAAAGAGCTTAATTCATTATCAGTCATATGAATGCTCCTAAAATTATTATTATTATTATTATTATTATTATTATTATTATTATTATTATTATTATTATTATTATTATTATTATTATTATTATGCAGTGAGTATGGGCTACCGTCATTTACGTCATAATTGCATGAACAATAATTTCCCACTAAATGCTGCTGTCTCATCGCAATCAATAGTGGTGACATTTCTTTCTGTTATTTGAGAGCCAATAAAGTTTGCCTGTATGAATAACATATTAAAAGAAAATGAAAAATATGTATAACAAACGATAGGAAAGGAATTTCAAACGTCATGCAGGAAGAAGGCTAATGGAAGAGTACAGGTGGTATGTACAGGTGAGAATGGAGGAGGCATCTTGATAAGAAGAGAAGGAGGGGGGGAGGAGGAAGAGGAGGAAGGGGGGTACACATAGTACGACAAGAGGAAGAAACTTGAGGAGGAAGGAGAGGAGAAGGAGGGGGGAGGATGAGAAGGAAGGACGAAATGCAGGGAATGGGGGATAGAGGTCTGATGGAAAGAAAAGAATGGTTAAGAGAAGGGAAAATGAGGAGGAAGAGGATAAAAGACAAGAGGAAATGAATGCGGAAGAGGTGGATGGAAAGGCTGGACGAGGAGGAGAATGTGGAGTGTGAGAAGGCGTAAGAGGCTGAAAAGAAGGGATAGGGTAGGGAATGGGAAGAGGAGAAGGAAGAGGAGAAGGAAGGGATGGGACGGGTCGGTGAGAGGAATAGGTGGGGTGAGGGGGCGGGGTAAGTTAGAGGAATGGGTGGGTTTAGGGGGCGTAAGGCGTAAATGGGAGGGAAGAAGGCCTCAGGTGAAATTGTTACGTGAGTTGAATATATCCAAAGGAACGCGCAGGATCCCAAGAATGTAATTTTTGTTATGTTTTGTTTCTTTTAATATTTGCTCTGTCTTTTTCATTCCGGAATTAATCTTACTTGAATTATTCTCTTTTTAGTGCTAATATAATCTGCTGTTTCCCTCACTATCTGTCATCTTCAGGACCCTCACCTAACCTAACCTAATCTAACCTAGCCCAACAAAAGTAACTTAGCCTTTTATTATCTAAATTGCCTTTATTTGTAACTAAGGAATATAGGCTATCTATGGTATACGGTTCCCCACACTACCTGCCATGTATTGAACCCTATCCTTGGTGACATTGTTTCATAATCCTACCTCTTCTAACCTAACCTTACGTAGCTTAACTAAATTAGGCTACCCTAGCCTAACCTAACCTTACCAGATGACGTTAGACCGTATACTATAACAGCACCTTTCTTTATTATGAGATTACATGCGCATAATTGCTTCTCTTGGATTTTCCATTTCTTTTTCATAAATATGCATTTATGTTATAGTATTTCGGTGACGACTTTTGAAAGTCTAAAAATATGTCTTGATACGCGAAAGAGAGATAGGTGTATGGCTAAGTCAAGGGCTTGAGCTCAAACAAACCTCCCTCTTAGGCTAAAATAGTGCAATTCTCACTTCGTCATGCAAGAGGACGTAGAAGTCATTGCCGTCTCTCTAACAACTGTCAACTCAGTTTTATGAATGAGTAGAACCAAGGAAATGGATAGCCAGTGGTGGAGTCAAGCAAGCCCTGAGTTCAAGCAAAGGAATAAACAAATTCATTTCTCGTATAGCTCGTTACTATATAAAAAAAATACTTTTTATGATTTACATTATTAAAACTAATATTGCAATATACTTCCTTATACGCCTTGTAAACCATCTCTTCACCAGAAATTTTTAAGAGGAGGATACAAAAGAAAAGGTATTGGTTTTCTTCGAATGTCAGTCTTTATCAAGCCAGCAGGATATGCAAATATAGCTCAGTTTTCTAGTGGTAAATTGAGGGAAAATATCACTACAAGTCTTAACACGAAGTAATTTCCTATTTTTACATGTTCAAATATACACGTAAACGCATATAAAAACTTACATGTAATCGTTCACACATATGCACACATATAAATTAACGTGAATGTGTACTCGGGTTAATTATCATAAGATTTTGGACTTTTGGAACCTCTTCACTCGAGTACTGGAAAGTAGACACGTCCTTGTCACAAAAGTAACATTTGGAACCCTTAATTCCCCTGGAATGACTCTGAGATTTGCACCAAAGGTTTTGTGAAATCCTTTCTCTATTGTCATTCAACAACGTGACATGTAGAACCCTTAAGTTTTCTCTAACGACTCTAAAACTAATGTCCAAGAACCCATGATACGAATACATTCCTATTCTATCGTCCTTCAACGACATGACACGTGCGAGTACCTTTCGAGGCATTGAGCACTCTTGAATGCCTGAGACCAATTTTAGTACCGCTAAACATTTCTATATTACTGCCATTCAATTGTATATCTACAGTACATTAGATCTCTAGAATGATTTCATGTCATTCAAAAACATGACATCTCGAAGCATAAGATTTCTGGAATGACTCTAAAATCAGTCTGAAAGGAACTTACCTCAATCTGTTTTCATTTATCAGCAAGATATCTACAGCACTTGAAGACTCTTGCATAAGTTTAGATAATGTGTCATTCAACAGCATGAGACCTAGAAGCACTGAAAGATCTAGAATGACTTATCCCATATTCATAGCATCAATGTTCCTCTTCAACTGTCATTCCATAGAATGAAATACACACTTCTAGAGCTCTCGTAAATTATTTTAAGTACAATGTAACAAGAGAATGAAATTTTTACTCTTATTGCCATTATCAGTAGCCTATCTATACACGACATTATTTGACTGACCAAAACCAACTTCATAGACACTCACAACCCGCCCCGTTCCATGTTGCAAAAAATAGAAAATTTTATTACGGTACCAGATGGGTTGCAACTAGGAATCTAACTGTCTGTCTATCTATCTTTATATATATATATATATATATATATATATATATATATATATATATATATATATATATATATATATATATATATATATATATATATATGCGTGTGTGTGTGTGTTAATAGTACTGAACTGTTAACATACATTGTAAAATGGTAGGAAAAGCTCACTAAAGAAAACAACGAAAATGAATTTGAAGTACCTATTAATTTCATGATTTTATCTGGCCACCTTCTCAAAGTACAATGACAAGAGATACAGATAACAAGCAAGAACATATGATATATATGATTCGGTTTTACGTCACGGACTCCCTTTTCTACAAAGGCTAGAACGATTGCCTTCTTGCAAAGGACTTGTTTTGGCAGATATAATCGTCACCCTGAGTGCATGCCCTTGCTAACCTCAGACCGTAGAGGGGCGCAAACCCTCGACCTGACGCCTCATAGTCGCAGACGCTACTGTTTTGCCACGGTGATCCAAGAACATATGATATATATATATATATATATATATATATATATATATATATATATATATATATACATATATATATATATATATATATATATATATATATATATATATATATATATATATATATATATATACATATATACATATATACATATATACATATATATATATATATATATATATATATATATATATATATATATATATATATATATATATATATATATATGTATGCATATATATATATATATATATATATATATATATATATATATATATATATATATATATATATATATATATATATATATATATATATATATATATATATATATATATATATATATATATATATATATATATATATATATATATATATATATATATATATATATATGTGTGTGTGTGTGTGTGTGTGTGTGTGTGTGTGTGTGTGTGTGTGTGTGTGTGTGTGTGTGTGTGTGTGTGTGTGTGTGTGTGTGTGTGTGTGTGTGTGTGAGAGAGAGAGAGAGAGAAGCATATTTTGCCCCTGACCGGGATTCGAACATAAGATACATAATTACTGTGTCAAGGCATTTCTAATTACATCCCCGAAGGCCTAGGGACAGTAATTATGTCTTAGGTTCGAATCCCGGTCAGGGGCAAAATATGATTCATATTTTCACATATGTTTAATTGACCATACCTACCTACCTACCTACCTACCTACCTACCTACCTACATATATATATATATATATATATATATATATATATATATATATATATATATATATATATATATAATATTTTTCTCCAAAGTACAGAATATTTATAAGCTAATTCTTTGCCTCTCTTCCATCCTGAGCCCAGATTTATTATCCCCACCTTCTCCCCAGAAGGGGGGGAAACCCAAGAGAACATTACACCTACGCCTGAGTGTCTACGAATATGGCCAAACAACACCTACCATACGCGATAAAATGGGGAAATTTATGATTCGAACAGGACCCGTATATGGCGTCTCAAAATGCAGCGTACATAGACTTAAAAAAAAAAAAAATATCGAATAAAAAAACAAATATAAATAAGTAACAAAAGTATATAAATTTATAAATTAATAAATCATAAAATACATAAATCCTAAAGGAATAAATAATGAAGAGTTGTTCACATAAATGTTATAAATAATTATGCAAAGAAACCCATAAATCATTTCAAGACAAATAAACGTAGAAAAAACGTTCATTACTAAATACATGAATATAAAATGCCATAAAGTCATGATAAAACAATTAAATATTGGGCTTCCGGACAAACAAGGCTAATATTATTCGTGTGTTTGTTTTAGTATGTCTTTGTTTCCTATTAAATTTCATTTATTCGTATATTTTTATTCAGTTATATATGTATATATATATATATATATATATATATATATATATATATATATATATATATATATATATATATATATTTAGAGAGAGAGAGAGAGAGAGAGAGAGAGAGAGAGAGAGAGAGAGAGAGAGAGAGAGAGAGAGAGAGAGAGAGAGAGAGAGCGATTTCCTTATATAATTACAGTTATAATGCCTATTGAATTCATTATTATAGAATTTTTTTTTTTATAGCTTTGGTCTCGGAAGCAGCATTTATCGAACAAAGAGTATAACTAAATCATCCACGTGATAAGGTTTGTCCTCCCCCACACTTTTTCCACACCTTCCCACATGAGCAAAATCAACATAGACAATATGGAAAACCACGTGGTAGGGGGAAATATTCATACTGAGTTAGGGAAATTAGAATAGGTCAGTCTGGTAATTATGACCCCCGATTCTATCATTTTTTTTTTATTCCTCTGAAGTGAAGTATGCAATTTATATAATTTAGAAATAACTGAATACAATCATTTTGATTTCATCATTCCCACCACAAGGTACACTGTTAAACATAAGTTAATCTGGTAACGCTGCTTCCAGAGTTTTGTCCACACGAATGTGATCCTTTGCAACATTGTGATGTAACCACTAGCATATATCACTTTGTTTACGATGCCTGCAAAGATTGAATTTAACATTTTCATAATAAAGTTTCTTTAAGCGCTATGATATGATATTAGCATAGATCACTCTGGTACCCCATGCTACTTGACCTCTATGATAAGTAATTAGCATATAACGCTCGGATAACAATGTTATTAAAGCTTTTACTTTGTTCATCACAAGAGGTAATATATCTTAATATTAACCTATGTGATACACAATAATCATTACTTTTTATATTCTTTCAGCCTTTCTATTTTATTACTAATCATTCTATTATTTCTGCCTCGTTCTTAAGCTGCTACCTTTTCTTAAATGTTTCCTTGGTGTCTGGGCCCAATGAGGGAACTTTCTTTGCCCGAACCGGTGGCACATTCATAATAAAATCCCTCTGGCAACAATACTACTAAAGCTTTTAGTGTAAAGCTTAGTAATAAGATTCCATTAATTTAATCATTATGGTTATACAAAGAGCTTGTATCCCTCTGATAACAACGCTACCAATACTTATAGTCTCAAGTATAGTAAAGAAATTCCTCGAATTTAGCCTCTAAATTATGCACTAAGCACAGATAACTGTGGTAACAGTGGTACTGAAGCTGATGTTTCTCTGTATCCATAAGTATTATAAGATAGGGTGATGACATCTGGGGTATCAGTGCCATGCTAAACCTCAACCACATTCCAGCTTACCATGCCAGTGTGACTCCCCCCTTCCCTCTGTACAAAGTGTACAAGTGTACATAAGTGTAGAAAAGTACATCAAGAAAGACCGTGGAGTACATTTTCATTTACATTTCATTGTTGACATTGTTCCGTAACTCCGCCCCTCCCCATCTCCTACAACAAATATTCCACCCCTACCTCCCCTTCCCAAGGGTCTTATATACCTAGTTTTAGTGTCTCTTACCTCAGTTCCTCTATCCCCCGCCCCTCCTCTTCTATCCCCCTCCCCCTCTCTTCCAACCTTGCCTACAATTTGCATGATAGCCAAAAGCATATGATATTTCTGTTTAGTTATCTTATTATCGAACTTTCTCAACTTGAGTCGCAACACACGGACGCAGTTTTCAAGCGATATTTTTTTTTTTTTTTTAGATGTAAATTGCAAAGACAAAGTACTCTTTCTTTATCAATAATCATGTTCAATCATAATTATAAATAGTTTTATTCTGTAGATGCACATGGAAGAGTAAAATATAGTTTTGTTGATGTAATAAATATTTAAGGCATCACAAAATACTCTTTAAGCATGTTTAAAAAAAAAAAAAAAAAAAAGCGGGAAGGAGCATAGGTGTTTTAGCAATTTAGATGCCATTTTATGATTTTCAAAATAAACCATGACTGAATATGACTAGTAATAATGAAACAATACTTTGTCATCGATACTAACATCACAATATCGCAGGAAAACTTCTGCCGTGTGATACGGCCTTTAATGACCTATTTGATTGTCAATCAGTCAACGTGTAATAGAGCTCTCTGACTGTGTATTTCTCTGTAGTTGTGTGCTGTTTATCTGTATGCATATATGTATGTATGTATGTATGTATGTATGTATGTATGTATGTATGTATGCATACTTATCAAATTACTATTGATCTCGCTTATCCGTATGTTTAGCTTCCTACAGTCTATCTGTCTATCTGTATGTTTGATTTTTTGGGTATATGACTATCCGTATATCTATCTGACTTATCATTTATCTCTTTATTAATCTATCTATTAGTACTAAGTACAATTAGTCTGTATTTGCCTGTATTCCCTTCTAACTTTAACAAGAAAAACACATGTGCAAAATATTCGTGGTTTCACCTCTCATTTTTAACAATGTATTAGTGTCATAATCCCATAAATAAATTATCCCTTATTTATGGCTTATTTTTACATTTACTTTTTAACATGAGAGATGCAGGAAGGTCATTTAAGTTCTCAAGGAAGCAGCTGTGTTTAAGGTAGTGACACTATTTGTCTCTTCTTCTAAAGGGCGGTTTACACGGTCAAACGGTTCGTCGAACGCGGTTCGACAGACAGGTATTTGAAGTGATGTTCGAACGTGTGAACGGGCTATTTGGTTGTCGAACACGTTTGTCGAACGTGTTCGACAGCCAAATACCCCGTTCACACGTTCGAACATAACTTCAAACACTTGTCTGTCGAACCGCGTTCGACGAACCGTTTGACAGTGTAAACCGCCCTATACATTTTGCTCCCAATTACCAATGTCATTCCTAGCCACTTATAGCATGTGATTCATATACTAGTTCTAGTACAGTGGTAACGCGCTGGCTTCGCATTCATGAGGTCGAAAGATCGGTTCCCGTCCAAGACCGAGAGTTTAAGCTGTTTACTGGCAGGAACTGCTGTGGGTGGACACCACAGTGGGGGGTTGGGGCTTACCCTGGCTGACGAATACCCATTGTATTGAAATGGAAATAAAGTATTATTATTATTATTATCAATGTCTAAAAAAATCGGCTACGCATATATTCACTACAAGTGTACGCGTATATACAGGTGTTATTTACACTACATAGCAATGTTGCCAGATACCCAGAAAAGTCTGGATTTCACCCAGTATTTTAGCCAGGTTAACAAAGACACACACTCTAAGTAGCAATATATACCATTAGATGCAACCAGCAGAACAATTATCAATAAAAAAATAAATAAATCACATTAAACCGCAAGGTAAAATATACCTAAAAACAAACAACAAATGACAAATAAACGGCAAAAGCTAAAAGAACGGTTAAATATACAGCATATCTGGAATACACAGGGAAGAAAATAAAGACATATGGAAGAAAATAAGACTTACAGGACACATGCGCATAACTAGTGAAATCAATGAACAATTTAAGGTACGCCTATCAACTAACATGGAACACAAAAAATAAATTAGAACGTCCATAAACGTAACTAGAACAATGGACAAAATAGAACACAAAATACAAGAGGAAACTAAAATATGTTCTACAAGGAAATACACGTTCAAACACGGATTCAAAGAGAACGGAAAAACAACGAAAACAAAAGCGAAATAAACAAAAAAGAATACGGATTTAGAAACTAAGAACATCCTAAAGTACATCCCAAAACAAAACAAAAAACAACTTAGAATCTAAAACACAAAATAATCATAAACGCAATAGAGAAAACAAGGAATGAACAAAAAAAATTCATCCACCAATACAACTGAAGAGGCAGAGAATAACAAAATATACCCATAACGACTATAGTAATTAACACGGATTAAACTAAAACGCAAAAACACATAAAACAAAAAACTCTGGGGAAAGCAATAAACTAATTAACTAGTAAAAACAAAGAATAAATTTATGTATATATATAAATAAAAATAAAGTAAACAAAGAAGACCACAAAATACAAAGAAAACAATGAAAAAAAAACAGGGAAAAATTAAGTACGCACATAAACACATAAGAAAATGCAAGGAAGGGCACAAAATACTCATAGAATCTAAAAAATAAAAATGCAACTTGTGAACAATTAGAACCCGCTAAATTACGCAGCAACAGATAATGTTAAAAAAAAGCAACAAATTGCAGCAATAAATCTTCTAAACGCAGCAAGACAAATAAGGAACACAACTAATATAGAAAAAATTAGAAATTCTTTCATCACAAACTATATCTATATACTTAAGCCATTTTTCCCTTATAAGGGGAGTGAATGAGTCAGTGCAAAATTCTCTGACTCTATGGAAAGAGAAAATACAGAGGATGGGATTCCCAGTCCCCTAGCTCCGCTTCATTTAGTCGACTCTTACGACAAGCAGGGAAACACGGAGGTAGTATCCTAGCGCCACTTCCACAGGGGGACCAAAACAAATTAAAAAAAAAAAGGAGCAACCTAGTATACGATCAGAAAATCCGACCGGAGAAACAAGGAACAAATTAAAACACAAATCACACAATCACAATACACAAATGAAAGAGCAAGAAAAAAAATACACACCCTCTTTACGCAACTGGAAGAGCAAAGTACAAATTAAAACACGAAACACACATTTGATAAACAACTGAAAGACCAAGAAGCAATCTATAACACAAAATACAACTTGTATTAACACAACTGAAAGAACAAACTAAAACACAAAATAAACACCATAAACACACAACTGGAAGAACAAAAAGCAGAATAAAACACAAAATGAACACCTACTATGTAAAAAAAAAAAACTAACACTAATCACACACCCTCTATACACAACTGAAAGAATAAGAAGTACACTAAAACACAAAACACGCAACTGGAAGAAAGATTAACAAAAAAAACACAAAAAACACACACTACACGCAACTGAAAGAAAGAGTAACAAATAAAACACAAAAACACACACTATACACAACTGGAAGAACAAGGGACAAACTAAAACACCAAATACACACCGCATAAACACAGCTGGAAGAACAAGTGACAACTAAAACACCAAATACACACCGCATAAACACAGCTGGAAGAACAAGTGACAAACTAATACACCAAATACACACTGCATAAACACAGCTGGGAGAACAAGGAACACAACATTAAACTCACACCTTCTCTACACAACTGGAAGAACAAAAAGCAAACACCCACTTTACACAATTGGAAGAACAAGGAGCAAACACCCTCTTCACACAACTGGCAGAACAAGGAGCAAACAGCCTCTTTATACAATTGGAAGAACAAGGAACAAGCTACTTTAAGCTAGACAAACTCCAATCGTTTTCAGACGTGACCAGTTGACAGCGTTGGTATGCAAGTATGTTGATTTATTGGTTCGCTAGAACCAACCACCTGGCCCAACGACCGAACTATTCTCACATAGCCTACGGCATAAACAGCTGATGAGTCCCTTTACCAGAACCAGATTCTGCAACAATGCAGCTGAAGAGGAAACATTCCATGCTTTTCAAGGTCTGCATAGCTATGGCTCATCTAAAATTATAATGCATATACTCATTTATTTAATCATTTATTTATTTACTTATTATCATTATTATTATTATTATTATTATTATTATTATTATTATTATTATTATTGTTATTATTATTATTATTATTATTATTATTATTATTATCATTATTATTATTATTATAGATGTACATAAATCTAATTATCGAATGGTGTACTCACTTGATTTGTTGAGCCGAACTTCAGAGTTCAGCAGATTTACTATTTGGTTTTTGAGTCATATTACAGTTTGGTAAAAAATGATGTTAGGTACAATTACATTCAAAGTTTTTATTATTTTTCTTTTAAGAAAACAACTGCCGGACGAGTAGTCGTTGCTCTTATCGGAACTCGAAGTTCCTGAGAAGAATGGTCTACCTATGAATTGATTACCAAGGGGAAAATAGGTAGATATGGGTAGATAAATATATTCGTAATCACTAACTTACTCCGTTGCTTTCTGTTTTCTCTTCGAGGTAAAAATAATCATATTTACAGTAAACATGTGTTTCTCGGCAAATAGATTCAAAGCAAATAGTGTGCACTAGGACACAAATGATTTGGCAGGGGTCTTGTAGCGAAAAACAAAACCCTCGTTCTTTTATTTCTTAGTTTTATGACTTTATACAATCCAGCAATAGTTGGCAATATTCCCAACCCATAAATGTCAATATAGACGTGTCTAATTCATCTTCCGTAGATATCTAGCTTTACGCGATGGCTGAAGTAACAAATATTTGAAGCTACAAGAAATCTAGTAAAGATTTTTTGAACATAATATATAATTAAAAGAACATGTTTCTCTCGCATATGCCAAACTGCACCTAACCTATATATTGAACCCACAAGAATCAACATCTATCAGCTAACTTTTAATCTAGGAGGCAGAATGGTTTCTAATTTCTTCTAAGTCTTGCAGTAAGATAGTAAGTAATTTCCTACGTTCTTTGATGAATTATTAGGATTTTGTGAGTTCGAGTCCTAGAGAGGAAAAATTACTTCTTTCGTTTATTGACATATATGGTTAGACCTTTTTTTTTTTTTTTTCACAAGGACAAGCCAAAACTGCGCTTAAACCAATATATCGAACCCACAGGAATCAAAATCTCTCTGCTAAATTCTAATCCAGGCCACACTCCGGATAAACTTAAAGGATTGGTGTGAGGAAGGGCATCCAGCCTTAAACTTTAGGGCCAAATCCAAAGACACTAGGTTAATGAGAAATAGCGAC
>JAXCGZ010003879.1:132500-135000 GCA_037179515.1 Halocaridina rubra
ACCTCGAAATCACGTCGCAAGCTACAGAGTCATGCTGCCTTCACCAACTGTACCGCTACAACAGACAAAAGTCTGTATTTCATGGCACAGACAGTATATGCAAGCATCCCTCCCATCGACTTTTAATGAACGTGAATTCCTATATTTAATGCCACACACAACTTAATCAGTTTGATTGCAGATCGATGGGAGAGATGCTTACATATACTGGCTCCGCCAAAAAATACAGACTTTAGTCTGTTGTAGCGGTGCAGTTGGTTAAGGCAGCATGACTCTGTAGCTTGCGACGCGAGCTCGAATCCCCTGAGGTCTTAAAAAGATTTTTGTGAAGAGGATGATAATATTCTTTTCGTGTAATCTATGCATGCTCTAGGGCGTAATTAAAATAGATAACCAAATGAGTAATCTTAATATACCCTACACCCTCCCTCCATAAAGCTTTTTATGATGCAAAACAACTAAATACTATACATGACTTTTTTTTTTTTTGCTACCTCACTTCCACTGTTACAGTCGTGGCCACCCAAGAGGAGTAGCTGGAGCGGGATATGGTATTTCCAAAGCCATTTATCAATATGGTTGTAAATCATCAATACACTGTTATTAAATATTAATGGTGGGATCGCAAGCGGAGGCGCAAAATGCTTTTGACATAATGGCTGTCATAGGGCAGTGATAGATCAACCCTAATATTTTCAACTTGCGTTCTTAGAAATTGTACCCAATGCCTGCATCTATGAAACAAAATTAAATAATGCAAAAAAAAATAATAATAATGAAAGTCATAGATATATTCATTTCTTATTCATCTAATTATATTTGCTTCACACAACAGCTGGTGAGAGGGGACAATAATAAAAAAAAATATTGATTATTTTTTCCATTGTTTTAACTTATGAGGTGACTGGAAATCCCCTCCTCTTTATTTACTCCCCACAAAAAGCTATTGTCTTTGACTCAGCCACCCCCCTAATAAGGGGGGATATGGCTTTGGTATATGGATGGATTATCTTATATTTATAAGATCATATATATTAGTTAAGTACAACATTTGATTTAGGGGGTTAATAGGGGAACAATGCATTCCCTTTTTTCTACTGCAATTTTAATTATTAAGTAATATGCATTCGCTATACACACCTTTATAGATTGAACGGATAAGGGTCATTATGCCGTCCTAAAGCTCTGTTAAATATAATAAATAAATGAGTACATTAATTAATAAATGAATGGAAAAATAAATAAATAAAAAAACAAATAAATAAATTTATTAATATATAAACAAATAAATGAATATATATAACTAAATTAATACATATAATTAATATAAATAAATTATAAATAAATAAATAAATAGATAGATAAGATTGCCAGGGGCATATCGTGCTCTAGTCTAACGTTTGAGAAATGGTCTGTCAGCCTTCCTGGGCCTACTACGTCACGGAGCAATGATAGGTCAAAAATGGGAGGATGGGGGGGGGGGAGGAAGGAGAAGGAAAAAAGAAGAGTCAAAAAGGAAGATGAGGAACTGGAAAGAAATAGATAAATAAGGAAGAAAGGAAGATAACGCTGGAACAAGATCATAAGGTGGAAGGAAACAAAGGTATCAGGAAGAAGGCATAGAGAAAAGAGGAAAAGAAGATGGAGAGATAGGAATAAGATGGAAAAAGAGGAGAGGAAAAAGAAGAGA
This sequence comes from Halocaridina rubra, assembly GCA_037179515.1. Lineage (NCBI taxonomy): Eukaryota > Metazoa > Arthropoda > Malacostraca > Decapoda > Atyidae > Halocaridina > Halocaridina rubra. The sequence goes on from JAXCGZ010003879.1 coordinate 134,191, forward strand.
AAATTAGGACGAAAAGGAAGAGAAGCAGATCAATGAAGGATGAGCGTGTAAACATGACTTCTTTTTAATGACTGTGACACCAGAACGGGCCTAAAATAAATAAATAAATCTGCCCTTATCGGGCCTGGGCACGAAGAAAATATAAAGTAAAGAGAAACAGATGGGGAGTGTTGTGGCATGTCAGATGTGAAGGTACGATATGAGATGTGTAACGAATATCCAAGAATACTCGGTGTTGATGTAGGCATATAAAAAAGAACCGTAACTGGAGGAAGACTTAACATCGAACTGCCCTGGACAGTTCGATGTGAAGTCTAAATGAACCCTCAACTGTAGTATCACAACGAGCAGCTGGTGCCATGATCCAACCTACTTGAGGTCTTACACTAGAAGGATATAAATAATTACAAGGAAGAACAGTAAAATGTGATAAATGAGTGAAGTCAGTAAGAAGAATAACGGAGAGAATACAATCGCAAGATGTGTAAGAAATAAGAAAAGGCGCGAAATCTTTATAACATTTGAGCAAGAAATACATGTCTCATTAACGTATGAATGCTTAGAGGTTTTTATATCGCAAATTAAAATACAAATGTACATGCTCTCTCTCCCTCTCTTTTTCTATCAATCTATCTATTTATCTATCTATCTATCTATCTATCTATCTATCTATCTATCTATCTATCCATCCATCCATCCATCCATCCATCTATCTATCTATCTATCTATTCTTCTATCTATCTATCTATCTTTCACTTAGAGTTAACAGTTCTTAGAAGTATAACCCCAAAACTGTAGTAGTATTTATTA
>JAXCGZ010003879.1:137500-142500 GCA_037179515.1 Halocaridina rubra
TCAAGGCACACCATTCAGCCTAGTGAAGCATAGACAAATATATTCTAAATTTCAAATGTGAAGAAAATATCCGTGATCGCTCGCAAACTTACGAGGGAACACACGATATAAATCCACCCTGCTTGGCTGGGGGGGGACGATGTATGATGAGGAGAGAGGGAGGGGAGGGGAGAGGGAAGACAGAAGAAATGTGAATGTTCAGATGGAAATTAATTTGATCTAGATGGAGTGGCGAGAGAGAGAGAGAGAGAGAGAGAGAGAGAGAGAGAGAGAGAGAGAGAGAGAGAGAGAGAGCGAGAGAGAGAGAGAACACGTGGGTCAATATTAGTCTTTGCGCGGGTAATGTACATAAAAAAATACTATACTAATAGTACGCGGTATCATATCTCAAGTGTCTTATTTACACCTCGTTCGGTCACTGACTGAAAGCCAGTCCGTTATTCCGTCATATATGAATTTGGTTTTATAAATGCTGAGATTTGTTTGTTGTGGGATTAGCTAATACAAGGGACACACCTAATCAATCGCTCCTTGTTTTGTACTCGACCTACGAACAACTTTTTGGAGTCGAACTTGAAAACTCAAGACTGTGGGTGAAGTCAATCTAAAGCCAGCTAGGGATAAGAAGTGGGTGAAGCCTTTCCACTGTGGTAAGTCATGCATGGTGGATCACTATCTTGACGAATATGAGATTTGATAGGGATAAAGCTTCATATCCCACAGCTCAAGGGGATAAAGTATTTTTCTAATCATTTCCTTTAAGGCAACATATCTTTATTAATTAGTAAGAAGTAATCAAGTGCTTAAATATACACAAACAAGAGTTTGGGTAAGACTAAAGTACAAACATTTTATGAAAGTCGTCGTTGATTCCAGAACTACATGCCTAGGGATGGAACCCTGCTTTACCATGTACGCTGTACGCACCCTTTCTCGTGTATGTATTTTTGTATGAACAGAGGTTACACGTAAGGGAAGCGACCTGGGTCCTATAATATGTGGTGAAACAGATGACAACTTCATATATGCTATTCAAATGTATATATACACTACAAATGAAATTCATATATTCTGAAACTCAAGCTGCCTTGATTCAGCAAACTAGCCTAAAAAATTAAACTAGGAAATAATCGCTATATTATGATCATAAATGATATATCTCATCCCGGTACAATAATAATAACTTTACAATTACGGTGACTGTAATACAATGATTTTATTATTCAATTACGTGCAATTATGGGATATCCTTTAACACGCACTTCACGCAGATATCTTGAAGACGACAATTGCAAGAACTAAAAATATATGAGTTACGGATATATGAGAAGAGACTAAATGCATTACAAGATTCGATAACGCTAATGAAAATTGTTTGTACTTATCACTTTGAAGCCATTGGTACAAAATAATAGAGATAAGATGTTACAAGTAAACATTATACTCAGAAGCAGACGAAGAGCCATCTTCGGTTTTACGAGGGATGATGATGCAGTCTTTGCTAACATATCTGACCTTAAGGCAAAATAATTTCTCAACAGCCTTAGGGTCTAGTCTAAGCTTTCCTACCACCGTTACAAAGCCCCAGATTCAACTAGAATAATTTCATTTAACAGTGTCTTCACGAGAGTTTAAATAACATTTCTCACAAATTCCCTTGCAGAAATATATGTATATTAAGTCACTTCTATGCTGTGCCACAAAATAATCTCAGACATTTTCAAATGACAAATCATTCTGCTCTGGAACAACGTTGTTTATAAATTTCACATTTGATACTTCATGTTCTCAGATATTTATTGTTGTACATGCAGGCCGCTTCTTAATCATTGATATTCTTCGCTTTTTATGATATGCAGACTGTTAAGATTATGTTTACATTCACTATTGAGGATGCTGAAAAATCCTTGAGCTCATCTATTCCTTGTTGTCCACGCTGACAGGTTTTGAGCTCAGTTAATCTTCGTGTTACAGGCTGCCAGATTTTTTAGCTCAGATATTCATTACTGTACTTGCTGCCAGGTCCTATCAGAGTTTAGATATCTTGCACTTTATTTGTTCAAAGGACCAAATGCCTAGCTTTAAAGATTTTTGAGTTAAGGAGTTCAATACTAGTGAAAACTAAAGTCTTCTATAATCATCTCTTTGCTGTTGCAATTGTCTTTGTTATAGTTTTAGCTAAGATTAGATTCTTTAATGTAGGTTCAATGTTTATGTTTCTTGAGTTCAGCCAGTCTTCGCTATGCATACTGAAAGATTCGTGATTTCTGATGATTATTGTTTATCATCTTCTCGGACCCAAATAACAAGATGAAATGGTTTTGGAGATTTAGTGTTCTTTGCCAGAGAAACAAAATTTTCTTAGTACACTTCATCGCAAGATCATAAATTATCTCAGACAGTTTCAACTCAGCAATTATTCCTTCTTAAAGGTTCAATGTCTGCAAGATTTTTGACCTCAGCTATTCTTCGATCAGCATGGTGACATGTTCTAAACATATAAATATTCATTGTTTAACATGTTCTAGAGAAAATGACTGGTTGAAAAGGTTCTTTTTGGATTTTGGAGTTCTTTATTAGAGAGACATATGCTTCCTTTTTTCGCTCTCTTTTCTTCTGTCATAGATATGTAAGTGGGAGTCTGACATAAGACCTTATTCTGCATCGCAGGCTCATTTCTGGTTTATTCATTCATTGTTTTGAATACCGAGAGGTTTTTGAGCTAAAATACTCTTCAATTTTCTTGATGACAGGTCTTGGCCTTAGAAGACTACGAATATATGGCTTCCAGTCTCCTTTTATAAAACAAACAATATAATCAGAAATATATTGTGCTCATATTATTTTAATTGGAAAATTCTCAAACGCAGAAGTCATTACTTATGAAGTTTCTTGAACACAGAAGATTACTCAAGAAACTTTTTCTCATATAAGTTTTTCAGCTTGGAGGGATGCACAGCTATAAAGTTTCAGATTGGAAGGTGGTACAAGAACTTCATTCTCAAGACAGTTTTTGGACCGAAGAGGATCTTAAAAGGGAGAATCTCTGGATTTGGAAGCTCTTTTCTCCTGCATATTCTTAAGCTTTTATGGTAATTCAAAAGTTACATTTCCATGATAGTTCTTCATAGTTCTTGAGCTCAGAGGTTCTTAAGTAGGAAAATCAATCATACTATAGGATAGTAATTATCATTACTATTATTATCATTAGTACAAATATAAGAATTGTTATTATTATTATTATTATTATTATTATTATTATTATTATTATTATTATTATTATTATTACTATTATTATTATTACTATTATTATTATTATTATTATTATTATTATTATTATTATTATTATTATTATTATTATTACTGAGATGTGAAGGCAAATTCCATACCTGAATGAGGAAAGACAAACTATAATCATAGAACACATATTATTAGATAGGACCAGTACTATAGAATTGACGATGACTATTCAAATAAATAAAATATGATGGCTAGCGTCTTCAAATAATACCTTTGTATGTGAAAGGAATACATGAAGTATGCAATTCACATTTAAAAAAAAAAAAATTAGAAAGCGTGAATACTATTTGTTTCCTTATTAGTGAATTCCTTTATATAATTAGTCATTTATTCATGTATTCTTTATTCACTTAGTTAGTTATTCAGTTATCGAACTTTCCATTTATTCAATAATTTAAAAATTTATTTGTTTTGTTATTATTGCTTATCTATTTTTTTTTAATACATATAGTTACTTGCGTATGTACATACTTATTGCGTATTTATATATTAAGGATATGGTAAGTTTTAAATGTATGCATGCATGCATAATATATATATATATATATATATATATATATATATATATATATATATATATATATATATATATATATATATATATATATATTATGAGAGGATTAATATAAAATAATCAATTGTCAAAAATGTATATACAAAAAAATGCCTCAATGAAATTATAATACTATAGAATCGGTATATTTATGAGATATATGCACTTCAACTTACATTACAAAAATTTATATCAAAATACGCAATTACATAATACTTTTTCCAAGTTGCATTTTCGACATTCGAATATCAACATGTAAATAAAAAGCATGTTTTAAAGGAGGTATTTCCAAAATATATTTCAGACGTGGATTTAAAAAAAAAAAAATGTATTCCAACCAGCCTTGTGAATAATAAGTATTCCTATATGCAATTTCAAGTTCATTTTCTAGGACGAATACAATGAATACTTATTCAAAAATGCGATATATATACTACATGATTTAATTATTGCAAAGGACATTTTCAGCTATTTAAAAAAAAATACATTCATTTCCAATATACATTTTCCATTATATATTGTCAAATATATTTTTAAATATAAATTATCTGAGTTTTTACTCTCGGAATCCAACAAGAATTTTCAAAATACGTTTTGTAATAAGCCTTTCAAATACATTTTCCAAAATACGTTTTTTGTGTATTTATTGCAACAAGCATCTTCATAATATGTACAACCGTTTCCAAAATTCGTATTAGAACATGCAATAAAATATGCAATTTAATAGATATTTTTATTTCCATAGTTTCCATAGCATATTATTATCATTATCATTATTAGTATTATTATTATTATTATGATTATTATTATTATTATTATTATTATTATTATTATCATTATTATTATTATTACTATCATTATTTTAATTATTATTATTATTATTATTATTATTATTATTTATTATTATTATTAACATCATCATCATCATTATTAAAGCTTTTACAGACTGAATATTCAGAGAACATACTCAATACGGCCCTTGGCAATGGTTTCCAAAGATATCTTTTCAGTTCAGGAATATTAAAAAGGGAAAAGGATCGTGACCCAGGAAACCAAAGAGATGATGATATAATAGTTTGCGACCAATTTTTATTTTAGTCATGTAATTATGTTACTCATAAGATAAAAAAAAAATTGGATGAGGAAA
>JAXCGZ010003880.1:0-5000 GCA_037179515.1 Halocaridina rubra
GACATGTATGCAGCAATCTACTATCTTCCCATTTTTCTCACAAAAGATGTCATACATTTCTTGTACAGATTTGTTGAAAAATAAGGTTCTCCAGTCAATAACTGTAAAAAGCTCATTCATTTTGATGAAATCTCCTTTTGGATAGTTCCTCCTCATCTCCTTAGTGCCTCTACTCTCAGACAGAATATCTTCAATGATATACTCCATTAACAACACACAGTGGTCACTCTTTCCAATTGCTGGTTCATACTCAGTTTTTTCAATATCCAACACGTTATCTGTGTATACTAGATCAAGTAGCGATGGCTCATCCCCACCCCTCGTTGGTTCCATCACATGTTGGTGTAGGAAATTCCCTTGTACTCAATTTAGGAATCTAGCCCCGAATGAGTCCTCACCACTGTGTAGGTCAAGATTTATCCAATCTATCTCTTTATGATTAAAATCTCCCATAATCAAAATCCCACATTTTCTCTCCCGTGCCATGGTAACAACTGAGTTTATGACTTCAATAGTACCTATATGACTTTCCTCATAAACTTCTAGCCTATTTTGGTTCCTTGGTGGGTTATATACAACAGTTATCATAATGCTTTCTGACCCAGTATTTATGCAAGCAACAAGAAATTCCTTGAACTCACTTTCTATAGCCACGTTTATTTCTTCAAATTCAATCCTTTCACTTATGAGCAGTGCTATCCCTCCACCAGTCCTCTCAAGTCTTTCAACCCTTAATATTCTGAAGCCCTTAGGAAAAACTGTGACACTATTTTCTATGTCCTCACTCAACTTAGTCTCTGTAATTGCTACTATATCTGCCTTATTGTTGTGAATCCTATCTTTTAATTCTACTGCCTTACCAGCTAATCCATCAGCATTTGTGTATAACAATCTTAATAAGCCCCATCCCCTGATCTTCTGTCATTATCTTCTCTATCACCCCTTTGTCTGGAAGAACTCTAAAATGAAATTTTTTCTTCTCTTCTTCATTTCTTTCCTCATTTAACCTTCTTGCCTCTTGCAACAAGTTTTTTATCTTTTCCATCTCTTCCTGTGTTCTGTATCGTCTAATGAACACTTCTTTGAATTCTTGAAGGTCTTTTAGACATTTTTTTTCTCATCAGTATTTCCCTACATGTTGCCCCTCTCTCAAAGGTTACTTTTGTTGGTCTCTGCTTTCCTTCCCTCGAATATTTGCCTAGTTGGTGAATGTTTACAATATCCTCAGGACCACAAACTACTCCAAGCTTTCTTATCAGGTCTACAACCCTAGCTTTATTTTCTTCAAGTCTCCCCTGCCATGTTGGCTCCTGGGATTCACTCTGGCCTGAGATTACCACTGTCTTCTCCTTATCAAGTGCCTGTTTAATCAGTGGATTTGCCCTTTCCATCACAACGTCTTTCATTTTTTCAATTACTGTCTCTTTATAGTCAGCTGTTTGTATGTTTTCTAGTGCCACCACCTTTACAGCCTCTTTTACTGCCACATTCCCCTTTAATGCATCAGCAAAGCAAGTTTTCATGGCATCTTGTTCCTTATTCAGCTCCTGAAACTCTTTTCTAAACTGTTCAATGTTTTCCTTAATCTGGACATTCCAAGCTGCAATCTCGTCTCTCTCAGAAGAGAGCAGTGAACTAACATCTAATTCATTTAGGTTGTCTTTCAGCTGTTTGTTGTTATCTTCTTGTTTAGAAATTCTGGTTTCTAGTTCACTCGTTTCCCCTTCCAGCTTCTTTATTCGTTTTATTAGTTCTTTTCTCTCCTGCCCTTGTGCTTTATTTGCTTCCTCCAAAAATCTTATTTCCTCTCTGAGTGTTTCATTCTCTTTCATTTCTCTATCCATATTCCGAATTTTATCATCAAGGCTTATAACCATTGCCTTTAAATCCTTAATTTTCTGTTTTAATCTCTTAACCATTATTATTATTATTATTATTATTATTATTATTATTATTATTATTATTATTATTATTATTATTATTATTATTATTATTATTATTGTTATTATTATTATTATTATTATTATTATTATTATTATTATTATTATTATTATTATTATAGTTATTATTATTATTATTATTATTATTATTATTATTATTGTGTGTGAATGAGGTTTTTCCTCTCGCATACCTCTTGAATAAAATCATCCAACCGAGCCCTCTGAAGATGTACACAGAGTCATGAGATGTTGGAATGTGACACTCTTGGTGAACACTTATATACGTACACGCATAAACTCAAGAGTCGCAAAAAATGCTTTGCTCGTCTTAATTATTAACCATTTGAGAATGACAGTTCTCAGCTGTTAGAGATTTAACATAATACCTATTTTAATCCATAGCTTGACACCTGTTTATGATGAGAGCTGTTTTAATTTTATTATAATGCATTATTATTTTTTTTATGTTATGTATGTGTTTTATGGAATGATGAAATATAAAGATAGGTTTGCAGACGTTGAATTGAGAGAGAGAGAGAGAGAGAGAGAGAGAGAGAGAGAGAGAGAGAGAGAGAGAGAGAGAGAGAGAGAGAGAGAGAGAGAGAGAGAGAGAGTATTGAACTTTATTCAGCTGCATGATGCACAGTTGTATGCACCGATTAATGTGTCACAATTAGCTCCCATTCTGTTGGGGTGGATACAGACATGAATCTGGAGGACTAAGGCTGGATCCCCTTCCTAAAGCCCCGATGTGGGATCGAATCTCTGTTAGTCGCTTCCCGACTCACACACACTATCACTGACATTTTCATGATACTTGATAGAATTGTTAGAAAGACAGCCAAAGTTTTAAACCTAAACATAGCAAAGTTTAAGTAATAAGTTAAAGCTACGGGAAAATTTTAATTCCATTCAGCGTCCTGTCCGGTGGTAGTCGGGTTGAGTCCCATGTAAGGGTTTCTTATCTGGAACCAGCGGGCCATTCCATATAAGATTCTTAATTAATGATAAAACAGAGGCTATCTACCAAGGAGAGCAAGTTTGACAACTAGTCTGGAATCGAAGTATACGTCAAAAGATATATTGGATAGGTGATGAAACAATATCTTCATTACGTCACAAGGCGAACAAGAAGCTAGCATAAAGGAAAACGAAGCCTTTCTCACTTATTTGCTCTGTAGTATTTATAGTTAGAACTCTACTCTTAGGCTGCTTTCACACCAAAGTGGCATGTCGCAGGTGGCATGCCACGTGGCACGCCAGTTGAAAACGAACATCCGGAAATATATGAAACCTTTCAAACGGGAGTGGCATGGCACATGGGGCGTGTCACGCCACATCTGTTTGAGAGGTTTCATATATATCCGGATGTTCGTTTTCAATTGGCATGACACGTGGCACGCTGCGTGAGACGTGCCACTTTGGTGTGAAAGGGCTTTAGCTTGCGTTCATTCAAGAACCATATTCAGAGAGCCAAAACATTGACTCCGGTTATTGTTTTGGTTCTCTGGAGATAATTCTAGTATGATCGCCAAAGTTTTCTTAAACAATAAAAATTCGTCCCACTTGTCGATACTGATGTCCTATAACTTACAGATATTGGTACAGTATTCCAATGTGATAGTTATTGCGAATATCTGTAAAAAAAACCTCGATCCTGTAATGAGGTCCTAATTACCTTAGCGGTTCGCTACACTCCATTGGAGAGCGTCATTAACGGAGTTAATTATGACAACATGGAAGCGAGGTTGTATTTATAGATAGTCGTTCGCAGTAGTGATATTGGTAGGGATCTTGTTAGTAATCATGAAATATATCTATATCTTTGTGTGTGTATATATCTGTGTATCTAGCTGTCATTTCGTCAATCTGTCTATATCATTATCTATAAGTCTATCTGCGTTGGTCCATCGGTCTCTCCTGCAGAAAGCGATGTTCATATGATCCGCAATGCATCATTCAAATATTAGTCTCAGTATATCCTCCTTTTAACAGCTTTACATAAATACTCTCTCTTTTTACATTAGAAAGAGGAGACAAAAGAGTAGTTTACTATCACTGTCTCTCACTTTCTTCATAGTGGATAGAGAATTTTCTCGGAATTGCCAAAGCTCTAAAATATATTTTTTAACTATTTTTTGTGATAAAACCTATTCGTAGCTCTAACTGATCAAGAACATGGCTTTAGACCCAGGGGGTCGTGGGTTCTAACCCTTAGAAAGGTTCGTACAGGATCATTATGTCAGAATTAGTTCTAGAGTGTGAAGAGAGCGTAATGGTGTTCCTGAGATACACCTTGTCAGCTCATTTCTCTCAGTAAGTAGTATATGCTATTAGAAGGGCTAGTTTATTGTTGTATTTTCACGAGTATCATGGGATTCCATTAAAGCGAGTAGGAATCGTTTTGTATCTTCCCAAAAACATGTGTGCACCGGCATATATGGAAAGTAAATATCACATCATGGGATATGTTAGTGACTGGTAAATTGCATCTGTGACTGAGTGTACATATTACATTTAAGAATTACACACACACACACACACACACACACACACACACACACACACACACACACACACACACATGTGAGGCCATAGCTTGAATATGCAGCCCCCTTTTGCAATATACACTTGAAAAAGCGCACAATTAAGCTGGAAAAAGTTCAAAGACATACCACGAAATTGGTGCCAGAAAAACACAATCTTAGTTAAGAGGAGAGGCTGAGGGAATTTGACTTACCATCACTCGAAGCTAGAAAAATGAGGGGGGGGACATGGTAACGGTTTTTAAATTCCTTCCTGGTTATGGCAGAGTGGATAATGATCGATATTTTGATATGGCTGACTCTAGCATTAGCGTCTGAAACTTCGAAATAAAACTTCATTGCAGGATGTAAGGATGTACTTTTTTAGTGTGAGACTAGTTGATGATTGGAATTCGCTAAGCGAGGAGGTAGTTAATGATAGCTCAATTCAGAGTTTTAAGGACAATTATGATAAGTATCATGGTACAAAAATGGAACCGACCAGGAGACGGAGAGTTACGAGCATAGGGCTTTT
>JAXCGZ010003880.1:10000-12500 GCA_037179515.1 Halocaridina rubra
ATATATATATATATATATATATATATATATATATATATATATATATATATATATATATATATATATATATATATATATATATATATATATATATATATATATATATATATATATATATATACATATATATATCTACCTTGGCTGTTTCCCCCTTTAATTGGGGGGTAGCCGACATCAAGAAAGGAAGACAATAAGGGGATTACTTTGCTCTATAGGCAATGACGAGGGAGCTAGCGACCGTTCAGATGGCACTGCTGGAGTGCCACAGCCCATCCTCCCGGCTCTTCCGCAACCTGTGTCGCTTCACAACCGCCAACTCCTCCTACTGCCCCTACCACAGGGCTACCTCTGTAAGATGCAGCCCCGTGGCAACAGCAGACGCCCATCAGAGCTGCGTCACAATCGCTCGCCACTCATTTCTATTCCTAGCACGCTCGGTTGCTTCCCTCACATCCATCCTCCTATCATTCAGGGCTCTCCTTACTCCATCCATCCATCCAAACCTAGGCCTCCCTCTAGCATTTCTTCCATCAACTCTCGCATTCATCACCTTTCTCAGCAGCCTTTCATTATCCATCCTTTCCACATGGCCAAACCATCTCAGAGCATTCATATCTACTCTGGCAGCAATTTCTCTCCTCACACCCGTTCTTGCTCTCACCACTTCATTCCTAACCCTATCCAATGGAGATACACCAATCATACTCCTCAGGCATTTCATCTCAAACACATTTAGTTTCCGTCTCTCACTTACTTTCATACCCCATAACTCTGATCCATACTTCACAGTTGGCACAACCACTTTCTCATACAAAACTTTCTTAACATTCATTTCCAACCCTCTATTCTTCATCACTCCTTTCAATGCACCCAACACTTTACATCCTTCATTCACTCTGTGACACACATCTGCCTCCACTCCACCATTTGCAGCTATAACCGAGCCTAGATACTTAAACTGATTAACTTCCTCAAATGTCTCTCCATTCAACATAACATTCAATCCAGCACCATCCTCATTTCTTGTAAACCTCATAACCTTACTCTTTCCCACATTCACTCGCAACTTCCTTCTCTCACACACCATTCCAAATTCTTACACTAACTGATATAGCTTTTCCTCTGAATCTGCCACCACCACAGTATCATCTGCAAACAGCAACTGATTCAGCTCCCACTCGTTATCATCCCCATCTACCATTTTTAAACCTAGACCACGCACTCGCTAATTCACCTCTCTTACAACTCCATAAATATACAAATTGAACAGCCATGGTGACATCACACATCCCTGTCTCAGTCCCACACTCACTGGGAACCACTCACTCATTCATTCCCTACCCTGACACAAGCTCTACTGCCCTCATACAAACTCTTCACTGCATACAACAATTTACCATTAATTCCATATAATTTCAAAACATTCCACATAGCCTGTCTATCAACGCTATCATATGCTTTCTCCAGATCCAAAAATGCAAAATACACATCCTTACCCTTTGCTAAATATTTCTCACATAACTGCTTAACTATAAAAATTTGATCTACACAACCTCTACCTCTCCTAAAACCACTCTGCACTTCCGCAATCACATATTCTGTCTTATCCCTAATCCTATTAACCAGTATCCTACCATACACTTTTCCTACGACACTCAACAAACTCATACCCTTAAAATTACTACATTCATACACATCTCCCTTACCTTTGTATAGGGGCACTATACAGGCAGTCACCCATTCCACTGGCACCAATGACAACATAAAGCATATATTAAACACTCTCACTAACCATTCCAATGCAGTCACACCCCCTTCTTTCAACATCTCCGCTCTCACACCATCCATTCCAGGTGCTTTACCTGCTTTCGCATCATACAATGCCCTTTTCACCTCCTCTCTTGTAATCTCTCTCTCATTTTCATCTCCCATTACTGGCCCTTGAACCCCCCCCCACTGCCACTATTGCTGCCTCTCTATCTTCCTCAAAATATTCTGCCCATCTTTTCCTTGCATTGTTTCCTCTTAACATCTGTCCATTCACATCTTTCACTATCTCTTCCATCCTCGATCCACCCTTCCTTACTCTCTTCACTTCTTTCCAAAACTTCTCAAAAACCCTCTTTATCTCTTCCACCTTCATTTTCACCCCTTCATTCCACCACTCGCTGCCCCTCCTCATGCCACCTCCAACAAACCTCTTTCCACACACATCACTTGCATGTCCCACAAAACATTCTTTCATCAACCCCCATTCCTCCCCTAACTCCCCAACTTCTCTTTCTTTCACCCTGTCATATGCCACTTTCAACCTGTCCTGGTATTCCAGTCTCTTCTCTGGCTTTTTCAACTCTTCCACCTTCACTATTTCCCTTCTACATCCCCCCACACTATTTCCCCACTCTTTTGCTACTACCACTTTTGCTTCAACCAAAAAATGATCAGACATTCCAGCAGCCACACCCCTGAATGAATGCACATCTTTCACTCTACCAATCAT
>JAXCGZ010003880.1:17500-22500 GCA_037179515.1 Halocaridina rubra
ATGAGAGAGATCTAGGAGTAAACATACTGGCAGATTTGTCTCCAGAAATACATATAAATGGCATAGTAAGGGTAGCATATGCATTCTTATCAAATGTAAGGGTAGCCTTCAGGCACATGGACAAGGAAATGTTCAGAAATATTTATGTAACCTATGTGAGGCCAAAACTGGAATATGCAGCCCCCTTTTGGAATCCGCACTTGAAAAAGCACATAGCTAAGCTTGAAAAAGTTCAAAGACATGCCACGAAACTGGTGCCAGAAATACGCAATCTCAGTTATGATGAGAGGCTGAGGGAATTAGACTTACCATCACTCGAAGCTAGAAGATTGAGGGGGGGATATGGTGACAGTCTTTAAATTCCTTCATGGTTATGATAGAGTGGATAGGGATCGATATTTTGATATGGCTGGCTCTAGAACTAGAGGTCATAGTTTGAAGCTTGGTAAGAAAACTTCTTTGCAGGATATAAGGAAATACTTTTTCAGTGTAAGAGTAGTTGATAATTGGAATTGGCTAAGCGAGGAGGTAGTTAATGCTATCTTAATCCATAGTTTTAAGGACAGGTATGATAAGTATGACTAAGTATAAAATGGAACCGATCAGGAGACGGGAAGATACGAGCTTTGGGCTCTTTCCCGTAAACACAATTAGATAATCACACACACACACACACACACACACACACACACACACACACACACACACACACACACACTATATATATATATATATATATATATATATATATATATATATATATATATATACATAAGTATGGTAACAGAGAGGACTGTATGATATGCTCAAAGAGCGAGACACCATTCTTTAAATATTTCCTTTAAAGAGATCGATCTCTTCACCGAGTATTAGTTTCTGTAGAACTTACAAGTTTCGCTTCATGACCTTTGAAGAAAAATATTAAATTGATTGTGATTGCTATAATAATACTCGTTCAGAGGTGCTTATGTGGTTCTGAGCTGTCACTTAGAAATTTAGGCAAAAACTCAGCGAGCAATTAGAAAGGTTGTCTCATTTTTTTTATTCTTTTTATTATTGTTAACTGGTGGGTTTCATATATTTTTATAATTCATCCTAGATTCTTAGAAACTGATAAAAACCGACAACTCGATCTTTTAATTGTTGACATTGGTATTAGCTTCAGCTATATTTGTTGTGCTTCCTAAATAATTTAAATGAATGGTCTAAATTCATTGTCAAAATCCTTCTGAGGGTGAAGAGGTTTAGAACTTGCAAGCTAGGTTATTTCAGAATTTTTTTTTTATTCTTGAATTTCCTTGGCAAAATGCAATTTTGGTTAAGAATATTCCTGTAATTCAACCTACACTGTAAATTGTCAGAGCCTTAGACCATTTAGATATATAGTATTTTCTATTTCACTTTAGTGTTTGCCTTTAACCGTATGGATATAATTAAAGTCCAGGTGTGGGTTTATTGCACTAGCTGCTTTGGAAAGGTTAATGAATTAGGAGGAGGTAAGGGGTTGGGAAGGGAGTATGGGTTCATTTATTACAACCCCTGGTCATTCCTCAAAAAAATGAAGTCTTCGAAAATATTTTTGCTCTAATTCGATACATTGTACATATTACTCTCACTCACACTCACACACCACACCACACACACACACACCACACACACACACACACACCACACACCACACATGCACACAAAAACACACACACTCATACATACACCCACACACACACACACACACACACACACACACACGCGCGCGCGCGCGCGCACACACACACAATATATATATAATATATATATATATATATATATATATATATATATATATATATATATATAATATATATATATATATATATAGCGTATGAATAATACATGTACAGTATATATACTCAAACATACGCTTGCTCTATTATTTTCTTGATGGCTTGAGGACGATTGTTACTACTTTTATCGAAACCGAGAGACTTTGCTGATATTAAGACACCATTGAACCCATACATTTAATGGCTTACCGACTGACCATGCTGAGATAATAGGGACTACCAAACCCCTATATACTGTAGCAGGTGCGCTTATTTTATTTCAGATATTGTTTCCAGTAATGAAGTACCTTTTCTCTTTCCCTCTCTCTCTCTCTCTCTCTCTCTCTCTCTCTCTCTCTCTCTCTCTCTCTTTCTCTCTCTCTCTCTCTCTCTCTCTCTCTCTCTCTCTCTCTCTCTCTCTCTCTCTCTCTCTCTCTCTCTCTCTCTCTCTCTCTATATATATATATATATATATATATATATATATATATATATATATATATGTATATATATATATATATATGTATATATATATGTGTGTGTGTGTGTGTGTGTGTGTGTGTGTGTGTGTGTCTGTGTCTCTGTGTACGTATGTATACCGAAATATTTATTTAAGCTTTTTTTTATGTTTGCACGATTTTTATTTCATATAAAAATTTTGCTCTTATTTTCATATATATCTACAATTGTGTAGTGTTGCCGTGTTGTGTTCTTGCTTGGGTATCGTCTATTATTATTGATATAGTCATGCTTCTGCTTAATTATCTTCTTAAGATATGAGAGAGTGTTGAGTAAATAAGAATGAGAGCGTTATATATAGCCATATAACGGTAAACAAAAAATATAAAAGTTGTTTGGCTATAGTGAGAGCATTACAATTCTGGAAAAATTATATACATGAAAATGCTTTCATTCTTTACTACACTTTCACTGAATGAAACATGACATTAAACACTCTATATATATATATATATATATATATATATATATATATATATATATATATATATATATATATATATATATATATATATATATATATATATATATATATATATATATATATATATATATATATATATATATATATATTGTAAATAATGAACCTCTTGATAGATTATATATTGACTCTGCATTAAATATGACTTAATAAGTTACACGAGTCTATACATACAATGTCACATATATTCATGGTGAAGAGTGTACAGAGAGAGAGATAGAATATATATATATATATATATATATATATATATATATATATATATATATATATATATATATATATATATATATATATATAATAAATGAGATAGTAGGATACTAGAATTATACTCAATTCATTTAATTTACGCTATTGCAATTTTTTTCCATAATTATTATGTATCATTTGTGTTCCTCTTAATGAAATATCTGATAACGCTATATGACATTTTCTACATTTACTGTGTGTGTATCTTGATAAGTATGTTTAATAATTTCCATTTCCTGTCTCACAACTGCAAAAACATATGTTCCCTCTTCATAGGTTGGTCTGCTGATGACTTTGTCGGAAATAATTTTGGACTTACATTACTCAATTTTTTTCCCTTGACGGGATATGGTTGGATGGGGAGGGAGTTAAAATAGGCGGGATGGGAAAACACCATCTGTGATGATATCATGTAATAATAAACATCAGAGGCTTTTTTTTTTCTTTTTACCTCTTGCATATAGGTCATGATGCATTGTCTCTCTCTCTCTCTCTCTCTCTCTCTCTCTCTCTCTCTCTCTCTCTCTCTCTCTCTCTCTCTCTCTCTCAGTTAAGCAGCCTTGTCAGAAACTTATATATATTAAGGCAGTTATTGGATGACAGGACCATAATTTGGCCCTACTCATCTTGCATAAGACTGCTCCGAGCGTTTTCATCCACACACACATACAAATGCTTTATTAGCGAATGCAAGGGTAGCCTTCAGATACACCTTAGTAATGGTGAAAAGATATCCTACCCATCCCTCAACTCTTATTTAGAACATTGTAATAGTATTCTGGCCAATAATTGTTTAGTTTACATAGACTTCACTCACAAGTCACATGCATTGCAGAGAATTATTTTACTGCGATATTTTTATTATTATTATTATTATTATTATTATTATTATTATTATTATTATTATTATTATTATTATTATTATTATTAATTCGATCGCCGGGGGAGTACGCCAGTTCAGCTCTGTGATGGCCCCTAGACCGGTTCACTGAAGGAAATTGGTGTTAGAATGGGAGTCCGTATGTAAATCTTTGAACCAAAAACTATTTTTCTTCAGGAGACTAGTGAAACACAGCGGCCCCATATAAAATGAAAAAAAAAATCAGAATGTTATTATTATTATTATTATTATTATTATTGTTATTATTATTGTTATTATTATTATTATTATTATTATTATTATTATTATTATTATTATTATTATTATTATTATTATTATTATTATTATTATTATTATTATTATTATTATTATTATTTTTATTATTATTATTATTATTATTATTATCATCATTTTTATTATTATTATTATTAAACAAGTATCACTACTGTTGCTGAAGATAAGTTTTTATCTCATAGCGACTTCGAAGGAGTTGCCGCAATACAACCAAAGGAAGAGACGAAGTTTGAGCTGGATGAAGTTACAGTACTTTGTCTCATATAATGGTGATCCCAGCTTGCTTGCTCATATGTCTTGCGTACCTCAGTTTGTGAACTCCCAATGGATAAAACTCGTCGTCGTATATCACGGAATAATGGAAATGAATAGCAAAATCCCTACCCATTTCTACTCACTTTTTTTTCTTATTATACTTTCAAAATTGTCACATGTTTAAGACAAGTTTTCAAGTCCTGTCAATGTTTTGCATTCTCTCCGGTACAATTGCTGTACTTACCTCTATAGATCATAGTTGATTGGATGATTTGCACATTTTGTCGCTTGTGTAGAGAGTACTGTACTCTCTTGATAATCTAAACACTCAGGAAACGAAAATAAATACACACTTTCGGTTGTATTAAGAAACAATCTACAATGATCTGGAAGCTGGTATCTCCTATGCTTATTACTCTGAACACTCTCGGAAAGTGAAAGCAAATGGCATTTAGCATTTCCGGGTGTATTATGAGCCCATTTACACAAGTATAGTATAGCCGAAATTTGTGGTAGCTAT
>JAXCGZ010003880.1:32500-45000 GCA_037179515.1 Halocaridina rubra
ATCAGCCAATAGGATTCCAGAACCAAAGGGAGTTCTTCCCCTTTTGGGTGGAGCTACTCCAATAGGCCTATTGGGCAGAAGAGGGTGTAAATCACCCAGGCCTAATGGGTATTTCTCCAGGAGCATGTACATACACACTGGTGAATGTCTGTGTGTTTGGTGGTCGTGGGAATAGCTGATCTTTTGGCCCATTTTGACCTCCAGCGGCACTTGACGCCTAGGTGCTAAAGGCCCATGGATCCAGCCATATATCTTGTTGTCACCCACCATACACATTACCCTGCCCAGAGACAATACAAGGGAGAGTATCAATTTCACACTTGATCTCCAGCCCCACGTGGTTTATTTCAGAGTTCAGGTTCAAGTTTCAGGTCATGGTTTCAGCTTTTTCACGACACTCCCCACCACAACCCTGAAATTTTTATATTTCAGATGAAGCATTAAACATTTTCTGGGAGCCTTTTCTATGTATGCTAACTATCATTAGTCTACAAAAAAACGAGGCCGAATTATCTAAAGTGTTTTTCTAACACCTACAATTTCATATGATTTTGTAAACAGATTACAGGAATGCAAAAATTACTCTACTCCTTGATGCTTACTAAAATTCTTCAGAAAGAGATCCTATTTTGAGGATCTAAAATATGCAGAACATTTGTTCTCTGGAGAGAGACTAACTACAGAAAAATATGTTCCTTACAATAGCTCTAATCTTGACCAAACTTAGTACAATGGAGAGTGGTGGTGTTCTTTGTGCTGGTGGTGTTAGTGGTAGTGGTGTTGGTGGTGGTGTCGTTGTTGGTGCTGTTTGTGGCTGTGCTGGGGATTTGTCCTCGTCTGACGCAAGCAAACTCATTTTTAATTTAAGAAATGAGTTGGCCGCAGTCAGGCAGGAGGTCAGATCCTTAGCTGAGGAGAACAGGGATCTGAGAGGTAAAGTAGAGGTGTTAACCAGGAAGGGTCGATTGAATAATGAAGACGACTGGAAAGTTGTGAATAAGGGTTCAACGAAAATGGTTCTTAAGAAAAATGATACTTTTAGACTACAGGTTGCTAATTCATTTAGGTCACTTAGAGATGAATGTGACAGTGGCGGCAGTAATTCTTCAGGAACCATAGAGTCAGATAGGTGTACTAGCGATCGTAAAAATGGAAGTGGGAAAAGCTCTCAGGTCAAGAGCCTAGGTAAGTCTCCCAAGGTCGGAGTAACCCATCCTCCGGATAAGTCTCGTTCTTTGGTAATTGTAGGGGATTCACTATGCAGATATGTAGACAGGAAACTCAGGCATAGAGTTAGAGGAAAATATTTTTTCCCTGGAGCAGGTATGAAGAAGGTGGGTGAGTCAATAAATAGCTGGAATGAGAAAAAAGATGTTGTTTGTTTGATAGCTGGGGGAAATGACGTGCAGGATGGTAGAAGTGAAGAGCTGATTAGGTTGTATAGACAAGCCCTGGATAAGATTAGGAAAAGGGGTGCAGTTCCTGTGATGTGTGGTATTCTCCCTAGGCTTAGCCAAAGTTCAGAGTGGTGGTCTCGAGCTATAGGAGTAAATGCTAGGATGAAAGTCTTCTGTCGGGAGAATAATATAGGTTTTATAGACGGGTGGGATCACTTCACTAGTCGTAAGCATATGTATGCAAGGGATGGAGTGCATCTTTCTAATTCAGGTGTCTCGGTATTGGCTGGTATGATAGACAAAGAGGTAGGGGGGTTTTGTTAGACACAAATAATGAAATGATTAATACTTGTGCAGAGAAATTAGTCAGTAAGGGTTCAGTAAATAGTGGGTCAAATAACTGGGAGTCTAAGGATAAGAACCATTTGTTACATAGAACAAATATTAACAAAAAGAATAGCCACAAGAAGGGTGAAGCTAGAGAAAGTTTAAAAGTATATTATACAAATAGCCGTAGTTTAGGTAACAAGATAGAAGAACTGAGAGCCATAGTATGTAGTGAGAGACCGGATATAATATGCATTAGTGAAAGTTGGATTAAATTAGAAAGCAAACACCTTAAAGCTGAGTACATAATTACAGGATATTAACTTTATAATGCTGATCGTAGTGCAGATAAAAGAGGGGGAGGGGTAATTATGTATATTAAAGATAGCCTCAGAAGCTGCATTAAGTCTGGAATTAAGATAAATCTAAATTCAGAAACCTTATGGGTTGAAATTAAAAATAATATAGAAAGTCTAGTTGTAGGAGTAGTCTACAGACCACCTGATCTAGATAATATAGAGTCGCAAGTTATATACGATGAAATTTCTAAAGTGAGCAGGTCAAATAGAGTTTGCATTGTAGGCGATTTTAATTTTAGACATATTAACTGGGAAACCATAACAGGTGATAGTAGCTCTAAGGAGTTTTTGGAAGTAGTAGAAGACAATTTCCTTTCTCAGCATGTACATGAAGCAACACGGGGGGTGAACACACTAGATTTAGTTCTTAGTAATAGAGAGAATATGGTTACAAATTTAGAAGTTGGTGAAAAATTGGGCAACAGTGACCATGATTCCATTAGATTTAACATAATTTTCAAGGAAACTATAAAGGAAAATAAGAATATTGTTCCAAACTTTAGAGCAGGAGATTTTGAGGGCTTAAAAACTAAATTATCTAATGAGGTATGGGAAGGGATTTCTGGGGTACAGATGTGGGTAGTTAATCCAGCAGGTCAGGTCGCAGGTAGCGGATTACCCCGAAATTTGGGTACCACATGCCATGGATTATCACAAGATAAGATCAATACATTAAATTCTCTCACAGGAAAGAACAGCAGCCCGTTAGTTAATATAAATTTGGATGAGGAATATAACAATTTTGTCATGACTCTTAAGAATAGTCAGAGAGACTATATTCCCATGAAACATTGCAGATCAAGAAAAAATGACCCTAAGTGGATGAACAATAGAATAAAGAATCTTATAGGTATTAAAAGAGGAATATACAGGAAACTAAAAAGAGGTGAAGAGCAGGTGAGGCAGCAATATATACAGTTAAACAGGGAAGTTAAAATGATAGTTAGAGAGTCGAAAAGAAAATACGAAGTTCGAATAGCAGGAGAAGCTAAAGAAAATCCTAAAGGGTTTTATCAACATTATCAAACAAAATTTAAGGAAAAAGTCGGACCAATTGAAGTAGCCAATGGCCATATCACAGATGACGATAAAGTGATGTGTACATGTTTAAATGATTATTTCTTATCTGTATTTACAAATGAAAACTTGGAAAATATTCCGGAAGTAGAATCCATTTACAGAGACAGTCCCGATAATATACTTAGTTCAATAAATATTACGAGAGAGGAGGTAATAAAAGAAATAGATAAATTAAAGGCTCATAAATCTCCGGGACCTGATGGAATATATGCTAGAATATTAAAGGAATGCAAGGAAGAGCTTAGTTGTCCTCTAACTGCATTATTTAATAATTCAATAAAATTAGGATCGGTACTCATGGAGTGGAAATTGGCAGATGTGGTACCAATATTTAAAAAAGGAGAACGTGTTAAAAAGTATAATTATAGGCCGGTAAGTTTAACGTCAACAGTGGGTAAGATTCTAGAATCTATAATTGCAAATAAAATAAGGGCACATCTAGAATTACACAGACTGATAAAACTTTCACAACACGGGTTTCTTAAGGGTTTTTCGTGCCTTACAAACTTACTGTCTTTTTATTCAGAAGTTTACGAGGCAGTAGATTGTGGCAAAGAATATGATACAATATATCTAGATTTTAGCAAAGCTTTTGATAGAGTTCCTCACAAAAGATTAGTTAAAAAGCTGGAAGCTCATGGTATAGGAGGAGCTGTGCTCAGATGGATCAAACAATGGTTAAAAGACAGAAAACAGAGGGTTTGCATAAATGGAGAGAAATCAGAGTGGGGCTCGGTTACAAGCGGGGTACCACAAGGCTCGGTACTGGGTCCTCTATTATTCATCGTATATCTAAATGATCTGGATTCGGATATCAGTAGTAACCTAAGTAAATTCGCAGACGACACTAAAATAGGTAGAACTATAAATGGAAAAGAAGACATTCATGCTTTACAGGAAGATCTAAATAGATTATCTGAATGGTCAGACAAATGGCAAATGGAATTTAATGTTGAAAAATGTAAAGTAGTTAAAATGGGTACTATAAAAGACAATACTAGTTATAAGCTAAATAACCATGAAATCATGAGTTCTCAGTGTGAAAGGGATTTGGGAGTTCTTGTGAGTAGTAGTCTTAAGCCAAGAGAGCAATGCACAGCAGTCAGAAATAAAGCAAACAGAATTTTAGGATTTATCTCAAGAAGCGTCAGCAATAGGACGGAAAAAGTTATTTTGCAGCTCTATCTTGCATTAGTTAGGCCCCATTTAGATTATGCTGTGCAATTCTGGTCACCCTATTATAGAATGGAAATTGAATCCTTGGAGAGAGTGCAACGAAGAATGACCAAGATGATACACAATATCAGAAATCTACCATATGAGGACAGATTAAAAAAACTTAATCTACATTCTCTAGAGAGGCGAAGAGTTAGGGGGGATATGATTGAAGTGTATAAATGGTTTAAAGGGATTAACAAGGGAGATATTAATAAAGTTTTAAAAATTCACGATCAAACCAGAACTCGTAATAATGGATTTAAGCTTGATAAATTTAGGTTCAGAAGGGAAATTGGTAAAAATTGGTTTGGTAATAGAGTAGCTGATGCATGGAACAAGCTTCCTAGTATGATAGTAAATGCCAATACCTTAGACACCTTCAAATGTAGATTAGATAGACATATGACAGAGGTAGGGTGGGTATGAATAGGTTAGTGCTTATTAGAAAAATCATAAAAAGAAAAATAGAATAAATAAGTAGAGTAGAATAGAATAGGTTAGACATGCTGAAAATACAGTTCAAAAATGGAGCTGCCTCGTGTGTGCCAGTAGGCATGTTGCAGTGTCCTCTATTCTTATGTTCTTATGTTCTTATGTAAAAAAGGAAAAAATTTAAATTAAGTGTTACAATTACACTATATAGTTAGTAATCATTGACATCATTATTTAAGAGCAAAAAACTATTTGAAATCATTATGTTACTTCACTCATATAAAGTAATGCTGGATATGATCTCGGCAAATATTCAATCATGACTTAAAACAATGATAATAGGTAAACAGAAAAATTTAACATCACAATTACAATATGTAGCTACTATTCAAGGACAAAATGATATAAGATCGAAACTAAATGAACATAATTAGGTTACTTATATAGAATTGAATATAGTTGGGTATAATCTCTGTAAATATTCAATTATGACAAAACAATGATTATAGTTAAACAGAAAAACTTAACATCACAATTACAATATGTAACTACTATTCAAGGACAAAATTACATAGGAGAGAAACTAAATGAACATAACTACGTTAATTAAATAGTATAAGATATAGCTGGGTATGATCTTGCAAATATTCAATCATGACTTATAACACACATTATAGTGAGAAAAAAAATTAGCATTCAACACATGCACAATTGATAAATAACAATTCTTTAATGACACTATATTAAACCTTATACCATAATTCCTACACATATCTTACTTCTATAGGGGGCATTGATTGGTCCTTGGTCTAGGCCTTAAAGCTAAACTGCAGTAGTACAATATTTTTTTCTGTGTCCACTAAATGTCATCAAAGACGGTGGAGACCTATTCTTTCCCCTTTTTATCAGTTCGAATACATAGCTGAAAAGACGTTATTTCCCTTTGGGGACATTTAAAAAAAAAATTATATAAAAGTTTTTGATTATGGGGATTTTCAATTCCCTTTTTTAATTATTTTACAATTTTTAATTTTAGGGATTTTCAGCTCCCCTTTGTCCATTACCCTCATTGCTAGGTCTTGGGCTTTTTCCCACACCTGGTTTCCATTAAACCCCCACCTTACACTTTGAGATAGGTCCAGGTTGTAACTACGAATCCGTGAATTCTTTTTCTTGAGACCGGCCAGACACAGAAGGGAACCAATATATCTGCCATGAGCCTCTTCAGCCCATGTTTTGTGAATTTTGAGGTGGTCCTAGGACCACCATGCATGCCACCTCCTCATGGAGGTGCATCTTTCTTCAGCTGAAAAGTATAAACATAGCCTGGAGTAGACTCTACGGCCGGAAAATAGGGCCTAGTGTCGCAAATACAAATGCAAAAAAGAATAGATATGACCTCGGAGTACAAACAACGGCCACATGTAAGCAATCAAAGGATATACTTCGCCTCCCCTGCATCTACAGGCGCTTGCAATCTCTCCAATGGGTAAATGGGACTGGTTTGTGGAAAAAAAATAAAATTGCAGGTCGGGGCTGCCTGGAAATAGGATAGTAATTGAAAGTATGTGTCTACACCATTAGATTATTATTCCAAGAAACTTAGGATGTAGCTGAGTAACTAATACATAACATTAGTATACTATGGATATCAAAGGGAAAAATCATGAAATGCTGAGAACAGCCACTTAAGAAATATTCTTATTAGCAGTGACTACAGTAGCGTAAAAGCATGACTTTAAAATAAAAACACAAATCATATGGTTACTGCTGATAGCATTACGAAAATAAAAAATAGCAAAAGGCCATGAAGTGATAGCAACAATAACAGCCAACATAATCATAACAATAGTAATAATCATGATCATAATAAGAATAGTAAAAATATAAATAAAAATACTGAATTAGGAATAGCAGTATATATAATTAAATGATACCGGCATTTTAAGGCACGAACAGAGTTCTATACTTATATTTCATAATAATGTTCATTTTAATTCAATCTCTTTTACTATTCGAATTCCTGCAGTCATTATATATATATACACACACATATATATATATATATATATATATATATATATATATATATATATATATATATATATATATATATATATATATATATATATATATATATGAGCATAGTCACCAACCTTCTGGTTGCCCAATTTGTCGTGGGAGCTATCAATTGCCATATGTGGCAGAAAAACTCACAACAAATCAATTCAAACTATGTCTTATCAGTATTTATGCAACATCAGCATGCAAATACTTATCAAATGTAATGAAACTTGGGTACATTTATCATCTAGCAAATTGGCAAAAGAATTTTTATAAAATCAATAAATATAATTTATGAGTGTGACACCAGGACGGGCAGTAACTACCCTCATCAATAAAGGCCCGGGCACGAGAAAATACCAAGACGAAGGAAAAAACTGTAAAAGTACAGAGGACCCAGAGATATGGAGGACTAGGCTCTGAGATGATGATAGATTTGCTTTTTGAAGGATGAAAGGTCATAAGAATTAGGAAAGACAGAAGTAAGAGAGTTCCAGAGTCTGGAGGTAGATAGGAAAAAGCAGTCACTGCATCGACCAATCCTCGAGCTACAAATATCCACACAGTACCTGTGAGATGAGGACACTTGGCGAGTGTTACGCGGCCTTGGCAGTGGGGGAGGGATGCAACTCGCCAACTCATCAGAGCAGCGATGGAAGTAGTAGCGATAGAAAAGAGAAAGGGAAGATACCTTACGGCAAAGAGAGAGAGAATCCAGATTAGAAGTTAGAGAAGGACCATTAATAAGTCTGACTGCCTTAGAGTCAACCCTATCAAGAAGATAAGTATAAGATGAAGCACCCCAGATGTGTGAGCAGTATTCTAAGCAGGGATGGATAAGACCTATATAAATTTTAAGTACTCTGTCAACA
Organism: Halocaridina rubra; assembly: GCA_037179515.1. NCBI lineage: Eukaryota > Metazoa > Arthropoda > Malacostraca > Decapoda > Atyidae > Halocaridina > Halocaridina rubra. The sequence goes on from JAXCGZ010003880.1 coordinate 40,250, forward strand.
TAAAGAAATAGCATGGTTCAGTATGGAAAGGGCAAAAGACGAGAGAGAGAGAGAGAGAGAGAGAGGAGAGAGAGAGAGAGAGAGAGAGAGAGAGAGAGAGAGAGAGAGAATCTGAGTCAAATTTCCTTCAAAAGAAATGTATATTTTTCGCTTGTAAGGCCCCTTTTTATGACTTACTTCCTTCCCAAATATACAGGGGAAGGCACTGCAACCATTTTCTAAGGTCTAAAATAAAAGTAATATAACTTAATATACAAATGAAAAAACATCAAAGCATAAATCCATTCTTTTCTGTTTAACATTTCAAATAACATTAGTGAAATAAAGATACCCATTCTTGTCTATTATGGCAATCGTTTTTCTTTTTTTATAAATCAGAAGGTTGAGTCAAAGCACACACTAGCTATAAGTCAAACATACCTCTGATGAAATTTAAACAAAATACTACAATCATATGTGATAATTATAGGTAATAAAATATGAAACTTTTGGAAGCTTTACAAAAATTGTAAATTAGAAATATTTTACACTAAAGCTGATATTTTAAGAGAATTTTCTTATTTTTATTGATTTATTTCTACTACTATCAACAAATTTACGATTATCCTTTCATAATAAACGACTTAAAGGGACTTAAGTATCATTATTTTTTTATTTCAAACTCAAAATATAAGCTCTGTGAATCTCAATTATCTTAATTAGCTCAATTATAATTATAAACTTCATGACAATGACAATAATTAACAATAATTATCTCTAGATAAGCTTTTCAAAATCGTTAATATTTTTATCTATTCAAAATGTTATAATTATCATTTGAGGATGATATACATATTTCAACAACAACAAAAAAGTATAAAACAACGTGTATCTGAAAAAAATATAAAAAGTTTGTATCTGTGCATGCAGTAATAAAGTTAAAAATAATACTCATTTGCAACATTGAAGACTCAATTTTGTTTAAGTTTCGTAACCTCTTAAGGAATTGTAAATAAAACATAATATATACATATTCTTCTACGGGCTCAAATTTCATTTTTTCGAGTGACTATTCAACAAAATTACCTCAGGAGACAGGGGGGTTATATATTTTTTCTTCTTTTTCTATGCTTACGATTGGGTAGGTACTTAACTACCTTCTTTTTTCCTTACCCTCAATACTGCTCAATATTTGTCTTCTGGATTTCAAATGGCTAGCTTTTGCGGGGAGTTATGCATGTAGGCACTGTTCCTCCCCTGTCTCTTTGGTTTCTGGATCGACTTCATCTCTTTCAAATACAGAAAATGGCTGTGTGACATTTTTGTTGTCATTTCTTGTGAGTTTACACTCCCTTATTCATGACCAAGCTGAAATAATGGTGACAAACATTATCATGGCTTAAACTTCAGTTTTATTTCATCTATTTAGCATATTCTTTAGGACAATTAATGTTAATACTGCAGCTGGAAAAAAAAATAAAGATTCATTCATAGATTCATGTCCTTTATCACTTAATATCTCTCTTGGAATTTTCGAAAATTGAATAATAATCTCGTTGGCAGAGTAGAGGACAAAACAAAAATAAAATAAAACCTGCATCTCGGCCATAGCTGGGCAGAACATCGTATTGCCTCAAAAATATCTCTTAATGGATATCACAACGGCTACTACACCTTCCATTAAAACTATGTTCATCTCAATTTATGCTTTAAGACAGGCGACTCGCGATCTCACCACCCAAACACCCTCCCTTCTTCACACTCAGGTCGGTTGCTGTTATGTGTTATACACCCCCCCCATTCGCATCACTTTCATTGAATTAAATTACGCATTCACTCACCCATTCTCTCTCAGCGACTTCCCCCATTCAATCTCCCATTCGTATCTCACGGTTTCCCCCCAGCACTCTGAGGGAGTGTGTTGGTTGGTGGTCTCTTGAAGCGTCTCTCTCAACAGTTATAGGTCCCGGTTATGCTCAACCCCTACACTATGTTAGGGCGACACTCTAACCTCCCTATCACGGCAACAATTTTACTCTACTTTCTTTTCCCGACTGCATAACATCTAAAAGGGAAAAAAAACTCGCTATATCAAACAGCAAAGATATTAATAATATCACAAAACTTTTTTACTCTTCAAAGAGCTGCCACCAATGTCATATCATTGTTGACCTTACCAGGCCAGAGTTTTACCACGTGCGAGGTGATAATGGATATTCCAAGTTCTTGACATTTAACTTTATTTAGAAGCTGCATGATCCCTCTATGCCTCAATGCCCCCTTCCCTTTAAGTATATTAAAACTGAGATCTTATTTGTGTCCCGGGGAAAGTTTTAACTAAGCTCTCTGTGTTTGACTACCTCTGGCGTTATTGAAGAACCCAGATGGCAGGGCGTGTCAGCTTGGACAGATCAGCCAATAGGATTCCAGAACCAAAGGGAGTTCTTCCCCTATTGGGTGGAGCTACTCCAATAGGCCTATTGGGTAGAAGAGGGTGTAAATCACCCAGGCCTATTGGGTATTTCTCCAGGTGCATGTACATACATACTGGTGAATGTTTGTGTGTTTGCTGGTCGTGGGAATAGCTGATCTTTTGGCCCATTTTGACCTCCAGCAGAACTTGATGCCTAGGTGCTAATGGCCCATGTCTACAGCCATATATCTTGTTGTCACCCACCATAAACATTTACTCTGCCCAGAAAAAATACGAGGGAAAGTGTCAATTTCACACTTGATCTCCAGCCCCATGTAGTTTATTTCAGAGTTCAGGTTCAGGTTTCAGGTCATGGTTCTAGCTTTTTCACGACATGGTGTTGATGAGAGATTTGAATGCTACACTAGAGAATGAGCCAGTGAATGACTTAAGTTGGATGTGTTGAGTAATTGGTAGGAATAAGAACTGAGAGAAAATGATAGAAATGTGTCTTGAGAGATATATACTGATTGCTAATATTGTATTTAAAAGAAAATATATGTACACATGTATTCGTGGGTCAAAGTAGATAATGGAAGAGTAGTGGACAGAGCCTTCATGGATTATGTTGTGGTTAACAAGAGGGTGATTGGAAGAGTATTGGATGTGAATGTACTAAGAGGAGCTAGTGGTGGAATATTTGATCATTATTTAGTGGAGAGTTGAGTCAGAGTGGGAAAAAAGTGGAGAAAGAGAAGCAAAAGAGGGAAAGAGGTACTAAAGTAAGTGAACTGAATGATTAAGAAAAAGACTGTGAGTATAAGGCTAGTTTGAGAAATGTGTGGAATGTACTGAAAGAGAAAGTGGATGACAGAGTGGAAGAAGAATGGAGTGGTTTCAAAGGGGAACTTATGAAGTGTGCAGAGGCAGTGTGTGGAAGGAGAGTAACAGGTGGAAGTAAAAGGAAAGGTATTGCATGATGGAATGAGGAGGTGAGTGCAGTAGTGGCTGAAAAGAAGCAGGTATCTGAGGTATGATACAGATAGGTAATGTAGAGACATATGAAAGGTATAGTGCAAAAAGGGTGTTAGTGAAGTGCATGGTGAAGGAGGCAAAGAGAGAAGCTGACGAAATGTGGGGTAAGACTTTGTCTGAGAATTTTGAAAGGAATAAAAGATGTTTTAAAAGGAAGTAAAGAGAGTGCAGAAAGGTGAGTCTGGTAGAGAGGAGAAGGCGAAAGGAGTAGATGGGCAATTGCTAGTAGACAAAATAAAGGTGACAGAGAGATGGGAGCAACTGTTAGATGAGGAAGATGAGAAAGAGGCAGAGATTGTGGCTGTGGGAAATGAATGGAGAGTGGCAGTGTTGGGTGATGTGAATGATAGAGAAATAACAAAAGAGGAGGTACACGTGGCATTGAGAGCAATGAAAGCAAGTAAAGCAACAAGGATAGATGGGTGTCATGTTGAATGCTTGTCTAAAGGTGGGGAAGCATCAGTGGAATGGATGGTTAGGTTGTTGGATGTTTGCTTAGGATTGGAAGGGTCCTAATTGATTGGAGAAGTGCATGTGTAGTTCCATTTTATTAAAGGAAAAAGAGATAAGTATGGCTGTAATAGTTTTAGAGGATTTAGTTTGTTGAATGTAGTTGGTAAGGTATGTGGAAGAGTGTTAATTGAGATAATTAGGAAAGGTACTGAGAGACTGATTGGAGAAGAACAATGTCGGTTCAGGAGAAGAGGAGGATGTGTGGATCAAGCGTTTGTGGTAAGACAGGTGTGTGAGAAATTCTTTGAGAAAGTTAGGAAAACTTTTTTGGGCCTTTATGAATTTACAGAAAGCAATTGACAGAGTTGATAGAGAGGCATCGTGGAGTATATTGCAACTGCATGGAATAATTGGAAGTTTGTTGAATGCGGTGAAGAGTTTTTACATGAAGAGAAGAGAATGTGTGAGAGTCGGGAATGGGATGAGGGATTGATTTGAGGTGAATGTAGGGTTACTTCAAGGTTGTGTAATGTCGCCATTGTTGCTTAATGTGTATATGGATGGAGTGGTAGGGAAATAAAAGAAAGAGTATTAAACAGAGGCTTGGAATTAGTGGGTAAGTATGGAAGGTTGTGGAAATTGAATCAATTGCTCTTTGCGGATAACACAGCGCTGGTGGCTGATACTGAGAATGAACTGAATCATTTGGTGACTAAGTTTGTTAGGGTGTGTGAAAGAAGGAAGTTGTGAATGAATATTGGTAAAAGTAAAGTCAAGAGATGCACGAGGAGGGTTAATGTTGGTAGATTGAATGTAGGAGAGAATGGAGAGTTGCTTGAAGTTGAAAGTTTTAAGTATCTGGGATTGCGCT